>JAGKTI010004232.1:28247-51796 GCA_018397915.1 Birgus latro
TTTTTTTGCCGACGTCATTCTTTTTCGCGTTAAGTGAAGTAGGGTCAATACTACCCTCCCCTGTGATGCGAAATGAGCTGACGCTTTTTCAACGGGAGCTGGCAACCCTGCTTGATAGGTTTGGCACCACAGGAGCAGGCTCAGTAATGTTTGGGCAGCCACAGGAGGAGGATTGTCTCTGTGTGTGATGCACCACGAGGGCATGTTTTGACTCAAATAACACAGTTATTTGGTTACCTACCACATTCTCATCATGCCTAAAGTAACCACAAGCAAGGACAAACGTGTGGAAGTGATTACTTTATACAAAGCTGGCCACAAACTCCCATTTATTGCAAATCAGATGGTGTTAGACTGAGGACAGTGCAGAGACTGGTGAAGCGGTTCAAGGACAGTGGGGAGGCCATTCCTCCCACTCCACTTCCCAAGCCTGGGAGACCTCGTAAGACAACCTTCAGGACCCGTCAGCTGATCTCAAGGCAAGTTAGCAAGGATCCAAGGCTAACAGCACGGGATTTAAAAGAAAAGAACCCACAGTTGCTGGCAGATGTGTCTGTCAGAAGTGTGCAGCAGCTGTTGCATGACGATCTGGGCTACAGGAGTTTTTGTGCTCGTAAAAAACCACTGCTAACTGCACTTCAGAAGAAAAAGAGAGTAAATTTTTGTAAGAAATATCTTGCCTGGAGTGAGGAGCAATGGAAAACTGTGCTTTGGAGTAATGAGTCAACATTTGCTGTCACATGTACCCCTTCATCACGAGTGTACCACAAACCAGGCAGTGACCCCCTGGATCCTAAGTACACTTCCAAGTTTGTTAAATACCCAGCCTCACTCATGGCTTGGGGCTGCTTTACATATTATGGTGTTGGTAGGTTGGTAATTCTACCTGCAAATGAAAAAGTGAACCAGAACAATTATTTGGAGCTCTTATGTGATGTTTTAAGTGACTCTTTTGATAAAACCAAGGCAAGAGTATTTACGGAAGATTCTGCCCCTGCACATGTTGCAAAGTCAGTGAAACAGTGGCTAACAGATTGTGAGGTTCCCTTTATTCGAGATTGGCCCGGAAACAGCCCAGATATCAATCCCATTGAGAATTTATGGGCGCACATGAAGCAGCAGCTGCGTAGTATGGACACATCATCTTTGCCTAAACTTGAGGCTGCAGCTATGGAGCAGTTTTAGTCTGTCTGTTCTGCAAAACTACGCCATCAGTCTCCCCAGACCCCTTAAGAAGATAATAAAGGTGAAGGAGAATGCCAGTATATACTAAATTCAATAGTGAGTGTTAATTTATTTGTTTCTCCTTGCTAACAACAAGAATGTTTTCTTTTTTTAAGATGGCATCAACACTTTCCGCGCCTACTGTATATGAGTAAGAAATGACAGAATACTAGTGGCAAATTAGCGCGAGTGGGAGGCTCATATGCGCTCGTATTTTACATTGCTTTCACAGTGTTTTTTTTTTTTTAGTATGAATTCCAAACTACCTGAAAATCATTGAATAATGTCTCTAGTGTTAATATCTGGCAGTGGTATTCATATTACGGGAAGTCGGGAAGTGTAAAGTGGGGATAGTTACCCAACTTCAGAAGTCTCCATAAGTCCTACAGTAGTTGACGAGTGCTAAAAACACACCCCTTGAGAAAGCTGAAGGTTTGTGCCATATGCATATTTAATTATTATGTTCTAGGACTAGTAACTGATTTTTGGCAAATATTTTTAAAAAGTCAGTCGGAGCGCGAATATCCCCGTGGGATGGGCATGGCACGCCTCCGGCAACCCTGCGGTTTAAGGGTTAAGTGTAGGGTGAAGGAAGACAGAATGCTAGTTTTAACCCTTTTAGTCCTTCTTGAGAAGTGAAAGAAGTTGTATGCAGCCTTCATGGATTTGGAGAAAGCATATGACAGTGGATAGGCAAGGATTTTGGAAATTATTAAGAATATATGGAGTGGATGGGAAGTTGTTGAAGACAGTGAAGAGTATGTATGAGGGTGCTAAGGCTGCAGTGCATGTGGATGGCAAACTGAGTGAATCTTTCCATTTGAAGGTTGGATTGAAACAAGGATGTGTCATGTCTCCATGGTTGTTCAATCTGTATATGGATGGGGTTATAAAAGAGATACAAGTCAGGCAGTGAATATTGGAGCGACCCTAGTGAGAGAGGGCAGTGTTTGGAAACTCCCTGTACTGTTGTTTGCAGATGATACTGTGTTGTTGAGTGAAGACGAAGGGGAGCTGCAAGGCTTGGTAGATGAGTTTGGAAGAGTGTGTAAGAAACGGAATCTAATGTGAATGTGGGGAAGAGTAAAGTGATGATCTTCGAGAGAAGTGAAGCCAGTGAATGTACATTGAGATTGGATGGGAGGGATATGGAGAATGTGAGTGAATTTAAGTACTTGGGCAGTGTGATGAGTAAGGATGGAAGTCTGGAGGGTGAAGTGCTCGAAAGGGTGCAGCAGGGAAGGAAGGTTGCTGGTTTGTTGAAAGCAGTGATAAGAAACAGGGAGGTGAGCATGGAAGTGAAAAAGTTGTTACATGACAGTATTGTGATACCAACTCTGACATATGGAAGTGAAGCTTGGACCCAGTTGGAAGGACAGAAGTCAAGAGTGAGAGCAGTGGAAATGAGTTATTTGAGAGGAGCATGTGGAGTCACATGGAGAGACAAACAAATGAGGAAGTGAAGGAGCGTTGTGGTGTGGTTGAGGACGTGATGGGAAGCGTTAGGAGAAACACATGAAGGTGGTTTGGGCATGTGGAGAGGATGGAGAGTGAAAGACTGACGAGGAGAGTGTATGTGAGTGAGGTGGTGGGGGCGAGAGGGAGGGGGAGGCCGAGGATGAGATGGAGGGATGGAGTGGAGAGGTATATGAGAGAGGGGGGTGTGAGTTGGGAGCGTGGTAGTGAAATGGCAGGGGACAGAGTGACATGGAGGCGATTTGTTTGTGGCCACCCCGTTTGGGATCGAGGCGTCTGGGAATAGATAGATAGATAGAATTTAAAGTGGCTTGAATTAGTTAACCCTTCCATAGTTCGTTTTCTTTAGCCAGGTACCCTGAAAAAGAAGGAAAACATAAGGTTGAATGACTCCTGTATCAATATTTTTAAGCTCAGGAGTGTGGTTTCTCTATGAATTTTCAATGTTTCTCACCAAAAGCAGAGGTTTGAGCCAAAAAACAAAAAGTCGAAAATCAATCGGCAGCTCTGGTTAGGCTGGGTAAAAAACCTGTCGGGACTGGGCTGGTTAAAATATATACATGCATAATCTTGCTATGACTGTTTTAATGAATATCTCTGTATTTTTCAGGAAAAATTCCCAATTTCGGACAGACAAATTATTTATGTCAAATAAATTGCAAACAGTCATCTCCACCCAGACTATTGGGGACAAAGTTGTTCCTTCAAATTGGGTAGTTGTGAGGGTTCCCTTTGATAGGAAAGACAGATACAGGCATTATATTACTACCATTGTTAGGGTAAAACCAGAAATACATGTCATGTTTCTCAAACACATTCAGGGTACGCCTCACACATTTGCATACCCATTGGTTGATGACAGCAGTGATATAGACAAAAAGGACATACTGAAAGTGTTACCAGAACCAACACTTGATTGCAAGAAAAGGATGATTTTTTATGTAGATGTGAACCTATGGCCTAAGTAATGATGATAATATTTGATATAGATCTGTATGAAGATAGTCTATACTACCAGTACCAAAGTTATTGCCAGTATGATCTCAATGATCTCAATTTATGAGCTCAAAAAAGATATTTTTGGATGTTTCTCTTTATATATGTATAACTTAGGCCACGAGTAGCCAATGTTTTTTTTTTTTTACATTTTTTAAAAACTTCTAAAGTGTCTGAAGTTTGGCCAGTATGTCCAGAGACAGGTGCAATGAATCATTCTCATGTTTAAAGGGCAAACACCTGGATGTCCTAAGTTTGGAAGAGGTTTCCAAAGTTCTGAAATTTGTTCCTAACTTCGGACACTTGAAAATGAAATAAATAAATAAATAAACGCGAGTTTAGCATGGCTATTTTTTGTTGTTGTATGGATTCAATAGGTACTCTCCCTGGCTACCATATGACACCAACAGGGAAAAAATTGCACCATTTTACACAGAGTTATTAAAACACATCCAAAATGTCCAAAGTTAGGGTGTTTTATGGTATATGAGAGAGGGGGTTGTGAACTTGGAGCAGGGCAGTGAAATGGCAGGGGACAGAGCGACATGGAGGTGATTTGTTTGTGGCCACCCCGTGCTGGATTGAGGCGTCTGGCAATAGATAGATAGACTTTTTGAAATGGAGGAGTTAGATATAGTACAACACCAGTTTTCTGTCACCTTTGGTTCCAGGGCCTTGCTGGATGAACCATTCTGGACTAACCGAGACCAGTTATGTCACATATAATAATTCAGGAGGGAATGACAGAGGTCATATAATTCAGCAGTACTCCTCTGACCCAGTATTCTTCAGTGTAATCACATCCATGTTTTAATTTAAGTTCTTTATGGAACAACTGAATCAGGTTTGTTACTGAGCTACCTGACAAGTCCACTTAATCCAACGCTGTCAAAACCATTTCATCATTACACGATCATGCTTAATACTCCTACCATCTTTCATAGTTTTTCTGATGTTTATTTCCTTCTTGAAGTCACTGCGTGCTTGGACTTCCAGTATTTTCCCCTATGCTTCTGTATATTTAAGCAATTGAGGAACCAATATCACATGTTGCATAATTTCTGCACAGGAACACCATGGTCCAGTTTTTTCAAACAGTTCTGCCTTATCCTGCTTTATTGTTTCTGTTTCTAGCATAATACTGTATAAATATTTTACTGCAAGATGATGAATGATGAAATTCCCCCATATAGCTGTTAATACACCATTGTGACCAGACAGATGAGTGAAAATGTACTTGGAGATATGGGCAGCCAGTATGGTAGGTCACTTGGTAGCTGCATATGGGTTACTGTGATAATGGTATGCCTTGTGGTGATTGGCTTCGACATGGAAACAACTCCAAAATGTAATAATGCTTTATGCACTTCACACTGAATTATAAAGTTTCTCCGTAGATACCATTGATGGAAACAATCTTTTGATTTGACTAGTAGTATTTGAGAATAAACTGAAGTGATGATATAGTATTTAAGGGTAAATGTAGCTGAGAGAGCGAGAAGTTTGATGAGAAGTGTCTTGTTCACAAGAACAGAAATTGATGGTTAGGAATGGTTAATTGTGAAAATTTCGTATTCACAGACAAAACACATTGAAAACAATGCTGGCTCAAATTTGGTTAGGAGATATATGAGAGGAAAGGGTTGTCTGGTTCACAATGCAGACTAGCAGAATCGGTGTAAACATTGTTGATCCAATCCCTCCAGTCTTTTTCAGATTTATTATTCAGATACAGTCCATTTTCTCATTACCCAAGAACTTGGGCGGTAGAAGACTTTGCTCTCCAGAAATTTCGTGCTTTACAGAAACATACCTTTTGGGGATCATTCTAATTGGTGGATCACCTTCCACTGACTCAATGTAGTGCTGCTCTCAGGTTCTGCCCTTTCCTCTCGTCCATCCTTCTTTCCTTCCATACTCTTCTGTCTTTCTTTCCTTCATTCTTTCCTCATCCTTCTGCCTATGGGTGACTTTACACTCCCTCTTCTGTCTTTCTTTCCTTCATTCTTTCCTCTTCTTTCTGCCTGTGGGTGACTCTACCACTTCTGTCTTTCTTTCCTTCATTCTTTCCTTTTTCTTCTGCCTATGGGTGACTCTACCACTGAATGACAAGCCAGATGGTTTCCTGTGCACCAGGAAACCATTTACCATGTTGGGTGGTAACCTTATAACCAAATTTTGGCACCTGGTTGTTTAGTGGGTAATTGCGGCACTCCAATTGGATTGAGCTGGTGAAGGTTTATATCCATGGGGTGGTTAGGGTTTATTGCTCAGGTAATGCCACTCAGGGATGAGTGAGGCTGGTCACTCTCGTCTTAAACGTCAGGACCAACTTGCCTAGCCCCGGGCTCCTACTCTCTTCATGGGACAATGTAGGGTTGGATGAATGGATGGATTGGCTGCTTCAAAGTCACCCCTAGTCTGTGATTTTGCCTATGTATTATGGGACATTAAATACTTGTATACAGTAAGTATAACCTACACAATGGCCCATTACCTTAAACTCTCTGCTGCAAAGGCTTAGTTACCTTGAAGGGATGGGACTCCGAGCCAGGGCGAGGCAGTTACAGTGCCCTGGCACAGCACTGATGGGAAAAAAAGCTTGGCTTTGTATAAATGAAGAGACTGTACGCCACGTGCAGTTGCGTGGGCTCAACTGAGAGAAGCTGTGCGGATGCCCGCTATGTCACATGGTGTGCTGACAACATGACGCGTGTCACTTCCTTGTGCGCTCTTCAAGGGTAGATCACACTCTGTGGCAGGACACCAGATACAGCCCATTTTGCTGCCTTGATTTCATGTTTTTAAAACCCACTTGCATGCTACCGATTATTTAATTTTTTACCCCCTCCCCCCTCATTGCGCTCTAGGCATTTTGGGTCATAGAAACGTGTGTATTAACCCCTAAAATGATAATAGGTTCAATCGATCCTTTTCCAGAATTTGGTTTGAAGCCGCACATGATCGATAGAGGAGCCTTAAAAAAAATTGCAGACACTAGGTTCTGCCTCGGTTGGTGACGTATATTAATGCAAACCATTTAGAACAAAGTCCTGAGTAGGAAGAGGGAGGATCCGGACCCCTATCCATGGTGGGGAGGGTGATTCCCCCCACTGCCCTCACACCACCTTCCTCTACCCCAATACCTTTGTTCCCTCTCCCCCTCCCTTGCCTCTGACCACCTCCTGCTCCCTCCCTCCATCTCCCCCACCATCCTTCATCATGCCACCATGGTTCCCTCCCCCTCCCTGTCTCCCAGGGGAGGGTTATATCCCCCCCTACTCACCCTCTACTCCCTCTCTGCCTTTCCTCTGTTTTGTGGTGGGGGAGGGGGGGGGGAGGAAGAGGAGGGGGTGATGGGAGTGAGTGAGGAAGGTAATGGGAGGGGAGGAATGAGGGTGAGAGCGCATAGAAAACTGGAGTTGCCCTGCCTGGAAGGGTAACTTTTTTAAGCTTTGATGGGCTATAGCTCATGAACCAGTTGGTCTAAAATGCTCTGGTTTATGGCATAAGGCATGTAAATTCAAGCTCTAAACCTTGGGCATAAAACTTTTTACTTCTGTAAGAGTTGAAAAATCGTCTCTATATACAGGTTTTCGGGGAAGTTCAGTCGATCGAATTGCATATCCTAGGGGTTAAACATATGGACTGTATTTAGCTAAATGGTGAATGTGAGTTTATATTAATATTTATTCCCAGTTATTGCTTTATATGGTGAATGAGGGGTTTCGTCATTGTCGTGTGTACTAGTTAACCATGATCAATGAGGTTTGACTGTATGGGAGGAGACTGGTGTTTATACTTGACACCACCACTGACACTAGCATCCTTCTTAGAAGTCGTAGCTAGGACTAAATGTAAGTAAAATGAGATAATAATGAGACAGAATACAGGGATCACCACCTAGACATGCAGTGTAAGCAGTCAAAGTGATCATGTGCTACACTCAGCACTACCTGTGGTCGCCAGGTAAACTAGTTTGGCAGGCACGGGAATTTCAAGTGCCCTAATGTAATTTTGTCGGGATTAAAAGAGTTGCTAGACTGTCCAGTACTGGAAAATTGGTGTTTTACATGTAATAATAAACCCCTTCAATACAATAGGTCTAGTCTAAATTGAAAGTCATCTAATCATTTGGTGGTTGCAAGATTACTCTTGAAAGGATATCACTCATTCAGAAGTGTAAGTTTAGCAACTTTAAGCAAGACATGTTTTTATTGTGTGTTTGAGAAGTCAATGTGCAGAAAAAGTAATATGTAACTTGGCAACTATCAGTGAAAAATAGTTTTGGTGCATCAGCACTTGATACTGAAGTGACTTGTAAAATAAACAACTTTAAACAAGAACTGCATGTACTTCTTAAGATAGAATAGGCAATAGAGTATAAGATAAAGAGAACATGTGACAAAGGATGAACAAGCGTAACTGATATCAAGCAGTACTGACCTATTCATGAATTTTTACTTAGGAACTCCGGAGACAGCGGGAGGAAGAGAACCGACAGAGACTGTATGAGCAGCTACGTAAGGCACAGGTCAGTTGTGGTGAGGGTATTCTTTTGTGAATATACTCCGTAGTCAGCTAAATGTATTCAATGCCTCATGTGGATGTTTATGTATTTGATTCTTCTGTCACTTTGTATTAATATATACAGTACAGTATTTACTTCGTAATGCAATAACAGAGACTTCATTTTCACCTTGCCCTAAGTTCATTGTTCATCCATTGGGTTAACACTTCAGTCTGAATTGTATCTCTGAAGCTGGTAGGGACTAGAATTAAAAGAAAATATATTAACCCTATCAGGTTTCAGCCCTGCTCAGATTACATCAGACCTAGAGTTAGCCACTCTCGTGCTGAACCGCATCTTCCCGCTGCAATATTTTTCTTTGATTGGTCTGTGTAAATACACTTTTTATGATAGACTGCTGTTTTTTGGTGTCATTCTAAAGCTGAATAGTTGTACTTTATCGTATAATGTTCAAAATAGAACAGAGAAAATAAAAAGTCAAAATGACAAGTTGAGGTTAGGCGAAAATAAAAATTTTTATATCTTGTAGAAAAATACTGTATTCACCAAGAATAATTGAGGCCCTGCACGCCACAAGGGGCAAAGCTCCATACCAGCTGAAACCTGTTCTTCTCCACTATCTACTCCCTCAAACACTACCCTATGACTGCACAAAGTTGCTTTGCTCACCTCAGACTGCACTAATTAGAAATGGGCAAAGCAACTTTGTGCAGTCATATGGTAGTGTTTGAGAGAGCAGGTAGTGGAGAAGAAATGGTTTCAGCTGGTATGGCACTTTGCCCCTTGTGGCGTGGAGGGGCTCAATTATCATCATCATTATCTGGACCTCCTTTCCCACCCTAGGGCAGGGCGAGGAGTAGCAATGTCCAGACAGCCAAAGTTTTCCCAGTTCAGTGGGCCATGCTTCCAATCATTCATCATTCAAGCTCTCAAAAGTATGGCTCCATCTGATAGGCCAAAAAAATTTCACCACATTCTGTAGATTCACATATACCTAGCTGATAGAGCCAATAAAGATACACAGATATGGTTTGAACTGTGCAAAACTATGATAAATTATGTTTACAATGATACATAGTTTATAGCCATTTATGCAGGTTTTTGCATGGGAAAGCAAAAGAAAAAAGATGCACAATTTTGTATAATTCTCGGCTGCATATTTGCTTAGCAATCTTTTTCTTTGATCGGTCTGTGTAAATATACTTTTCTTGATAGAAATTGGTTTTTGTGTCATTTTAACCCATAGACACCAGGCAGTTTTTACCCCTGCCAGCCTCTCTCTATGGGCAGTTTTCCCAAAATTGCATCATTTCCAAACTTAATATCTTAGAAAGTATAGCAGTTAGAGAAATAAATTAAAAACCATATTATTATTATTATTATTTATTTATTTATTTATTTATTTTTTAATGCAAGGAAGAAGGAACCAAAGGCCAGGGCCCACATACTGTTCCTTCCAAGAAAAAGTAAAAACAATACAAAAGAGAGCCAAATTCAAGATCCATTCATTTCGAGATGCCTGGACACACTGCGTTTGAAAGATTGGAGATCATAGGAAGTAGGGAATACAGACAGAGGGAGACAGTTCCAGAGTTGACCAGTTGCATAAATGAAGGACTGGGAGTAACAGTTAACTCTTGCATTAGAGAGTTGGACAGAAAAGGGATGAGAGTTTGTTGCTAGACGGGTACTACGTGCCTGTCGTAGAGGTGGAGGGATGCAAGCAGACAGTTCAGAGGAACAGTGACCATTGAAGTAGCGATAGAAGAGAGATAAAGAAGCAACAGTGCGGTGAAGAGACAAAGGTTGAAGGGAATCAGTAAAAGAAGGAGAGTTAATGAGATGAAAAGCCTTTGACTCCACCCTATTGAGAAGAACTGCATGTTTTTTTTTTTTTTTTTTTTATGTGTCCGACTCTGGGCATAGGCTTCACAGCCTGCTATCAAGGCCCAGTTGTCCTCCTACAATCTACATGTCACCACTTCGACGCTTAACACCCACCGTCCATATTGAATACATGCTAGGGCTGTCTCATACAGGACTGGTGTATTGGTATTAGCGGGGTCATTTTTACGACATGTCAGTGAGTCTTCTGGTAGATCAGTAAAGCCTGATTTAATGAAATTCAAATCCTTAAACTGTTCCCTGCACCAGCGAGGATTCGAACCTGGGTCCCACGGGACCGCAAGCCAACTCTCTACCGATCGAGATGTGGGGAGCCTCCCCACACATGAGAGTTGTACTCCATACACGGGCGAATAAAACCTGTGTACAAGGTCAACAACTGTGCAGGGGTAAAGAAAGTTCAGAGTCGGCCCAGCGCACCTAATCTCTTGGAAGCAGATTTCACAAGAGATGTAATATGTTCTTTCCAAGACAAGTACCGAGAGAATGAAACCCCCTAGCATGTTCAAGGATGATGCAGGACTGAGCTGGACATTATTAAACATTAGTGGGTAATCCTGAGGAAGATTTTGTCTGGCTGATAGGTGCAAGAACTGAGTCTTTGATGCATTAAAAACAACAAGATTATTTTTACTCCAATCAGAGATACGAGCCAAGTCAGACATTAGGTATGCCATAGTCTCATCCCTTGTTTGTTGAAGTAACTGCTGAGATGGACGTTGCGGAAATCGAATGGAAAGGTGAAGGGTGGAATCATCAGCATATGACTGGATAGGGTTAGATGTACAGCTTAGAAGGTCATTGATGAATAAAAGAAAGAGAGTTGGGGATAGGACAGAGCCCTTAGGAACACCACTGTTGATAGGTCTAGGAGAAGAACGATGGCCGTCTACAACAGCAGCTATAGAACGACCAGAAAGGAAGCTAGAGATGAAGGCACAGATAGAAGGATAGAAACCGTAAGAGGGCAGTTTGGAAATTAAAGATTTATGCCAGATTCGATTGAAAGCCTTTGAGATGTCAAGTGCAATGGCAAAGCTTTCGCCAAAGTCCCGAAAGGAGGATGACCAGGAGTCTGAAAGGAAGGTGAGAAGATCGCCAGTGGAGTGTCCCTGACGGAACCCATACTGACGATCAGAAAGAAGGTTGTGACAGGAAAGATGCTTTAAAATTTTTCTGTTAAGAACTGATTCGAAAACTTTTGAGACACAGGATATTAAAGCAATTGGACGATAGTTAGAGGGTTGGGAATGGTCACCCTTCTTTGGGACTGGCTGAATGAGAGCAAACTTCCAACAAGAAGGAAAGGTACAAGTTGAGAGACAAAGGCGAAAGAGTTTACCTAGGCAGGATGTAAGCACAGAAGCACAGTTTTTGAGGACAACAGGAGGGACTCCATCAGGCCCATATGCCTTGTTAATATTGAGGCCAGTGATGGCAGAAAATACATCAGCTGAAGAAATTTTAATGCCAGTCATGAGGAAGTCTGAGGGGGGAAGTGATGGAGGAACAGCACCAGAATCGTCTAAGGTAGAATTGGAGGAGAAAGTCTGAGCGAAGAGATCTGCTTTATCAGTAGAAGAAATAGCTACAGAGCCATCAGAGCAGAAAAGAGGAGGGAAGGATGGTGAGGTAAAGTTGTTAGAAAGGTTTTTGGCAAGGTGCCAAAGGTAGCGAGAAGAATTCAAGTTGAAGAGTTGGGAACATTTAGCACGGATGAAAATATTTTTAGTAGAGCGAAGAACAGACTTAGCACGATTCCGGGCAGAAATATAAAAAAGATGTGATACAGGGGTGGGTTGGCTCTGGTACCTTTTCTCTCTGTTGCGGACAGCATTAGAACAAGCGTGATTAAACCAAGGTTTTCTTTAAGAGCATTAGTCAGAAGATGTGAAAAGGGAATGTATGCTTCCATGCCCGAGAGAATAACCTCCGTAATGCTCAGGGGACACTCAGACGGCTCCCGGCCATGGAAGCAATAATCATTCCAAGGAAAATTCTAAGAAGTACTGCCTGAGGGCCTCGCAATCTGCAGCTCCAAAGTGCCACAGGCGGCGTTTCTGTGGAGGGTCCACAGGCTGTACTGGAGCAGTAGGACAGGTTAAGGTAATAAGGTTATGATCAGAGGAGCCCAACAGAGAGAAAAGATTAACAGTGTAAGCAGAAGGATTAGTTGTTAGGAAAAGGTCAAGTATGTTGGAACTCTCTCCAAGGCGGTCAGGGACACGGGTAGGGTGCTATACTAGCTGCTCTAGGTCATTAAGGATAGAAAAGATGTAGGCTTGTTCACCAGGTGGATCAGTGAAAGCATCCCCAGGTCTGTAGGTGTCCCATTGATGAGTAAGGATGTAAAGAAGACAAGTTACTTGCAGCTTATGAGTAGGGATGTGTTCGATTCGGAGTGCACAACCCAGACTTCGGGCTCAGCGGCTGTGCTCTGGCCTGCATTTGTAACACTGACTTCCCATGGAGAGTTGTGTGTTTGTAATGATGCCCGACCTCTCGCTGTGGAATTTTCCATTTAGTAACCAATCTCCCCCACTTTCCCCACTGGCAGCTGTGGTTATGAGTCATCCCCCTGTACATGTGGCTCGCATATATGGTATTCCGGTCGTGACAGCATTTCATTTTGCCCAGTTTGTGTGTGGCAGAAGGTCAAGGACACAATACTTACCCATTTTTCCCTGATGGCCTTACAACTTCACACTTTTTAAACACTTTAAGAGGATATTTCCTTCTTTCCATTTCACTTTTTCCGCAGCTAGCACGCACTAGTGTAATGAATGCCATATTCTTAACCATGAGGTAGATGTTTGTACTATTGGTTAGGCTTTTGGCACATTTTTTTGGCATGGGGCTAATGCTTTTCTCACTGATTATGTTATATATTACTTATTCTATTGGCACTTCACATCACACGTACAAAGCATATCGCCTATTTTACACAGTAAAACAAAGGCAAGAAATATAAGCGCTATCACAAAAAGCAGTTTTCTTCAGGAGCGCATAAGGTGTTCTTTCATAAGTGGTAGGGTAATTCGACGTATTTACAAGCACTTCACATCATCTTTGGGCATATGGTTATTTAGAAAAAAAAAAGAAGAAAAAGAAAAGTCTGCTATTTACTATACATACAGACTCCCACACATCTGTGCCCAGAGCCAGAGTTCATGTTCTTAGTGGTACACGAAGAAGTATTCTGGACAAAGTGCAATCTTGCAGTCATGACACTGATAGGCCATTTCCTTGCGTGCAGTGGGCTGAAGTTTTGTCATTGAATACACGTGACGACACCTGTGGGGGATGGCATCAAAAGCTTTACTAATGTCTTGTGTGACAAGGCGTGTTCTATGAGGTGACCTAGCTGAATTCATGCCATCAAAAGCTCACTGTGTGAGGTCTGTAAGAAGAGTGTTTGTGGAGTGTAATGGCCTAAAACCATGTGATGGGGCTCTGGGGGTGTGAGGTGTAAATAGTTGTAGTACCAGTCTTTCAGTGATTGGAGGGGGTGCAGAGGAGTGTGATGAGGCGGTGTGAGGAAGATAATGTGAGGTCTTTGTTGGGTTTGGGGATAGTGATGATAAAGTCATGCGTCCAGATGTTGGGTATTATGTTGTATGAGTAGCTTTAGTTTGATATGTTGGTGAGTGCTTGTATGCCTTGTGGTCCAAGATGTTTAAGGTGTATGTTGCTTATGTTGTCTGGTCCACAGGCAGATGAGTGCTTGAGGTTGCTGATGATGTGCTTCGTCTGGTTGTAAGTGAAAGGTGCGAAGTTTGGGTCCATGGGGAACTGTCTCTTATTTTGGATAATACGTCAGTCGTCACGATGGGGGTTTAGATGGCTGACATGTGAAAAGTGATTGATGAGATTGTTTGCTTGTTGTTTGTTTGAAGGTGTGATGTCTGTTGTTGTGATGGCAGCGTGTGGTTGTGTAGTGTTGCTGTTGGAGAGTGTGATGCCATTTAGTGTTTTGTAGAGTTTGCAGTGTTTGTTTTGTGATCAAGTGTTTGGAGATAATTATTCCAATTTAGTGTTTGCTGTTCTGATATTTTATTGTTTATTTGAGTGTTGAGTTCTTGTATTTGTTGTACCGTGTCATGTGTATGGGGTGTTCGGGAGTGTCATAGTGTGTCCCGTTGTCTGATGAGGCCTTGAATTTCTGGTGTGAAGTTGGGGTAGTGTCTTTTTCTGTTGCCTCTAGGGATGTGTCTTTTGTTTGCATTTTGTATAATTGTATTGAACGTGTTCACAGCGGTGTTGATGTTTGTGATGGATGTACTTTTTAATGTTTCAAAGTGTTGTTCTGTTTCAGTTGTGAAGGCCTCCCAGTTGGCTCTCTTATAATTAGTATATGTGTGTGTCTGTGGCCAGCTGGGGTGATTCTGGTTTTGGTAGTGATGGTGATTGGGAGGTGGTCAGAGCCAAGGGTTCTGACCAGTCTCCAGGATGTTGTGGGGGCGAGGTTTGGGGAACAGAAGGTGATGTCTGGGGATGATGGGGGGGAAGAAGGCTTGGTGTGGGATATGTGTATGCTGACTGGGATGATTGAGTATGAAAAGATGATCTGTCTGGGTTTGTAGTGCCAGCCCTCTGTCTGTGTCAGGGTTGTTGACATACCAGGTCGATGCCTTGGTGTTGAAATCACCACCCAGGATGATGTTGGGTATGTTAGTGATGTGGTGTATTTGTGGAGAGTAATTGTGTAGTACTGTGGGGGATGATTTGGGGGAATGTACATGTTGACGATTGTTGTGTGTGGTTTGTTACCAGTGCGTATTTTAATTGACTGTATTTCTGTCGTAGTGTCATGTGGGGGGAGAAGTGACTTTGTGTGTGCACTGGTATCTGAAAAGTTGATGGATTTATGTACCATGGTGATGTAGATATTATATAGGAATTATATATATCTCACAGTGCACAGGATGTAGTGTCTGATTTCACATGATATCTGTACACAGTCTATTGTCCCAGACTATCAAGAATCCTAACATATGATGTGTCTCAAAATATCCTCATAGTCCAAACAACCAAGAAACTCATGATGTCCACAGGATACTTATCAGACACTACTACCTTACCTAAACATCCTTTCCCACCTGTATATAATGGCAGAGAGAAGCCCTTTACAGCAGAGGAGGGGATAGAGAATGCCCGAGAGCACAATTAGGGCAGAGTAAGGAGAAAGGGGAGACTGGCCGTCACACTAAGATCGTTTGTAAAGCACTATCAAGATAACTGCACAATAAAAATCAGTAACCCAAGAGTGCTGTAACTCACCTTCGTTGATAATACGTCTCACGACTTTATTCTGGTTGTATTAAATAATCCATCATTGACTTCCCAACACGTTCCTCCGACCACACTGGGAAGTCAATGATGGATTATTTAATACAACCAGAATAAAGTCGTGAGATGTATTATCAACAAAGGTGAGTTACAGCACTCATGGGTTACTGATTTTTATTGTACAGTTATCTTGATAGTGATTTACAAACGATCTTAGTGTGACGGCCAGTCTCCCCTTTCTCCTTACTCTGCCCTAATTGTGCTCTCGGGCATTCTCTATCCCCTTCTCTGCTGTGAAGGGCTTCTCTCTGCCATTATATGCAGGTGGGAAAGGATGTTTAGGTAAGGTAGTAGTGTCTGATAAGTATCCTGTGGACTTCCACGTGTTTGAATACATCATGAGTTTCTTGGTTGTTTGAACTACGAGGATATTTTGAGAAACATCATATGTTAGGATTCTTGATAGTCTGGGACAACAGACTGTGTACAGATATCATGTGAAATCAGACACTACATCCTGTACATTGTGTTATGGGATATACTAATGCCTATATAATATCTACAGTGATGAGTCCACCGCCACTGCCGTCGGCCCTGTCTTGTCTGATGGTGGTGAAATTATGAAATGTAGGTGTTTTTTGTGTTGTGCGTAGTTTTGTTTCTTGTAAGATGGCAGTGTGTATGTTGTGTTGTTTGATGAATTGTGTGAGTTCTTGTTTTTTGGTGTTTATGCCATCTATGTTTGTTAGAGAATGTTTATGTTATGTATGCAATGTGTGTTGGGTGCTGCAGCACGGAGGGGAGGTGGTGGTGTGGGTGGAGGGGAAGGGGTAGGAGAATGTTGTGATGGAGGTAAGGGTTGGGGTAGATTAGGCTGGGGTGGGATAGGAGGGGTTAGGGGATTGGATGGTGTGGGACGGATTGGAGGGTTAGGCTGAGGAGGTGTGGGGGAAGTAGGAGTAGGGTTGGTGAGGGGGTTAGTGGGTGGGGGGAAGGACCAGGTCCAGGTGTTTGTGTAGTCTTTTCTGGATGCAAGTGTTATGCAGGTGTAATGGGTCCAGTTCTTGCAGGAATTGCACTGAACTGTCTGTCGGCTCAATGTGATAGGTTTTGAGCATGTTGGACGTGTGTATTTGCTGGGGGGTTCTGGATTGCTCTCAGTGTCCCCGGTGAGAAGAAGTCATCAAGAAATGACCGCCAGGGAGTCATTTTTCGGTGTAGAAAAAACGGTGTTGTTGTTTGTGTGATGTATGGAGAGATGTGGTATTTGCCCGGGCAACCGAAGCCACTCCCAGGCTCTCAGGCCCCATGAGGGGGGGTTGCGGTGGTTTGGCTCCCATGCTGTCCTCTTCTCCTCGACAGCCTCTGGGGGGTAGACTCATGGCAAAGACGCCACCGCTCCAGGTCCTGACGTTGCTGTTATTCCCGGTGGATTAACTTCAGCCCTGCAACCACTTGATGTCAGTCTGAATAAACCACTTAAAGACTGCATCCTTAAGCAACAGAATGAGTGGATGATCAGTGTGTAAAAAGTCAAATTCAAGTGGTGGGAATATGCGTGCTCCAGGTCTGGATGTGCTGTGTGATTTTATTATCAAGGCATGGGTGGAAACAGTCATCAACTCTTTCAAGAACTGGAATATCCAGTCCAGTGGATGGCATAGAAGATGACATTTTGTGGGCGGATGAGGAAGAGGAAGCCAGTGCCGAAGCCGCACTTTGAATTCAGAGTTTGATCCTTATGACGAAGGACTGCAAACTTTAACCCAGGATGCAGTTGATGAACTGATGATATCAGATGTGGATGATACTGATTTTGAAGGTTTTCAATCACAGACATTGACGGGATGACTTTAATAAAGTGTAACTTTCGTTTAACCTATTGTTTAAAAATCACGGTAACATGATTTTAAGGTTTTAATACAGTATTAATTTGTACTCGAATATTGATGTATAATCCATTTTGATACTGGAGGTGGCACATGCAGCTTAGGTAGCCTGTAAAATCCATAGAACAAGCTGGTTTAAAGTAAAACCTAACTAATGGCTGTGTTGCTTAGCATCATGTTTCACTGGTCAGTGGGGAGAGTGAAAAAGGACTGGGGTTACTGGGGCAGCAAGCTCCTGGTGTCCAAAGAGTTGGGGCACATCTTATGCACAAAGTATACCTCTAAACCCACATTTTGTATGGAAGTATCGTGAGTGGTCATATACACAGGTCGGCCTTGTACACTGGCAAATGTGATAGATCTTTAGTGGATCTTTAGTGGAAAAGTTTCTAGAGAAGGGAAAGAAGTTGTATGCAGCTTTCATGAATTTGGAGAAAGCATGTGACAGGGTGGATAGACAAGGATTGTGGAAAGTATTAAGAATATATGGAGTAGATGGGAAGTTGTTGAATACTGTGAAGGGTACATATGAGGGTGCCAAGGCTGCAGTGTGTGTGGATAGTGAACTGCGAGTGAATTTTTCTCTTTGAAGGTTGGATTGAAACAGGGATGTGTCATGTCTCCTTGGTTGTTCAATCTGTATATGGATGGGGTTATAAAAGAGATACAAGGTAGGGCAGTGGATGTTGGAGTGGCCCTAATGAGAGAGGGCAGTGTTTGGAAATTCCATATACTGTTGTTTGCAGATGATACTGTGTCATTAAGTGAAAACGAGGGAGAGCTGCAAGGCTTGGTGGATGAGTTTGGGAGAGTGTGTAAGAAACGGAATCTAAAGGTGAGCGTGGGGAAGAGTAAAGTTATGGTCTTTGAGAGAAGTGAAGTCAGTGAATGTACAGTGAGGTTGGATGAGGAGGAAATGGAGAATGTGAGTGCATTTAAGTACTTGGGTAGTGTGATGAGTAAGGATGGAAGTTTAGAGGGTGAAGTGCTTGAAAGGGTACAACAAGGAAGAAAGGTTGTTGGTTCCTTGAAAGCAGTGATGAGAAACAGGGACGTGAGCATGGAAGTGAAAAAGTTACTACATGACAGTATTGTGATGCCAACTGTAACGTATGGAAGTGAAGCTTGGACCTTGTTGGAGGAACAGAAGTCAAGAGTGAGAGCAGTTGAAATGAATTATTTGAGAGGAGCATGTGGAATTACCTAGAGAGACAGACTGACAAATGAGGAAGTGAAGGAGTGTTGTGGTGTGGGTGTGCATGTGATAGGAAGCATTAGGAGAAACACATTGAGGTAGTTTGGCCATGTGGAGAGGATGGAGAGTGAGAGACTGATGAGGAGAGTGCATGTGAGTGAGTTGGAGGAGGGGAGAGGGAGTCAGAGGCCAAGGATGAGTTGGAGGGATGGAGTTGAGAGAGGAGGGTATGAGCTGGGAGCAGGGCAGTGAAGTAAATGGCAGGGGACAGGGCAACGTGGAGGCGATTTGTTTGTGGCCACCCGTTACAGGATCAATGCATCTGGCGATAGCTAGATCTCTTATAATCTGTTAGAAGGAAAATGAAACAATATCCTACCCAAATTCCCATAATTTATGTCAATGTTTACAAAAAAAAAAAAAAAAGTTTTATGCCATGTTTTCCCCTAAGGGCTAAGGCGATGCCCCTGGCTAGAGGACTTAGGTTTGGAGTGTGTAGCATTTTATGACCGGATGCCCTTCCTGATGTCTACCAATGACCCTTGGGTGAACTCAAACCTCCAGCCCTTCGGCCAGAGCGGAGGGCTCTAACCCACTGAGCCACGGCTAGCAACCAGGAAAGCCTTAGTAAGTAGTCCAGTGGCCCTCTGCCTCAACCTCTTGCAGTCTTTTCAGCACGAAGGAAATAATGTTGTTGATGGTTTGCTGGTTTTGTCTGAACAGCTGTCATTCATTCTTGGTGTGCTGGAGGAGGCAGGCCCATGTCCTTTCGTTCTCTGGCTCCCATGCATTCTCTCAGTGGCTCTGCACTAATGTTTGATCAGTCACGTCAGTATATTTCTCTCACGAGCCAGCCATTGATATCACCCCCTATCTAAAGCTTTTTATCTGGTGCCACTATACAATGTGTAATGCAGCACAAATCAGCTGAATGTTAACTCCTGTATATCATGCCTCAAATGAAAGAAAATAGACAAATACAGTAAACCCTTCATAAGTCGAACTATATGGGGCTCTACCCTGGTTCGAATTACCAGATTTTCCGTCTTTCCGAATTTTCACCCCAAAAATTTGCCAAGACATTACCTATTACTTGTCCTTTCAACATTAAATTAAAGGAGCATATAGCAAATAAATAAATAAGTTATGACAAAAAACAATTTAGTGCATTTAATATACCTTTAACCCCTTCAGTGCCACGTGTATTTTCATTTTGTTCTTGCTGCCACCATACGATTTTATTCAGTGTAGGGAGGATCTGTGTAAGTGCACGGGGTTGGTACACTCTTCATTAGCCCCTTCAGTACATGAGTCCAGTCCTGAGTGCCATAAAATCAGCTGGAGGAAGCATAAGTAAAGTAGAAATAGACATCATGGTACTGAAGTGGTTAATTGGTAGAAAATCATTCACAGAGGCAGTATGCAGGTCCGTCGGCAGCATGTGTTGGAGATGGATTTTCACCCCTCAAATCACAAAAACAATACTTATTACTGTACTTGTCTTTTGAACACTAAAGTAAAAGAGCATGTACAGTGTATAAATGAATAAAGAAAGACAAAAAAGAAAAATTCAGTACACCTAATTTACCTTTCGTTAGAGGCAGTACACATCCGTCGGCAGTTTGTGTTGGAGACGGAGGTGGCTGAGTTCACAGTATAACGTAATATTCTAAACAGTACCCAGTATTTATTTCACTAAACATTAAGAACTAAACTTAAATGTAATCACTATAATAGACTGCAATGTAACACTTGCAGTAATAATAGTACTGAACTTTAATCATGATCCCTTAACACTAAGTCACACGCACACTTTTTTAAGCTTCATTCCCTTACGACTTGAGGTGCCAGTATCACTTCCATAGCAAGGCAGAAGGCAAAAAAAGGAAAACACTTCTCAGCACTAGATGACATTAAGAATGGCGCGACCACGTTTCTGAAGGCAAGCAGCAGGCTGGTGCCACGTGTCCGCCTGGCGCCATTTGTCCTCCTGCCTCCGCATTTAGGCCTACTTACATACGTGGTCTCGGCCTGAGTTCGTCTAACCGAAGATTCCTGCTTCTAAAAGTACGAATTATGAAGGGTTTATTGTACGTAATATGTCCACCACTTCGCATATCGCTCTCCCTTCCCTCCGTACCCTCCCTCCCCTCCCTCACTCCACCCCTCACCTCACTCGTCCACGCACCCACTTTCCCTTCGCTTTCCGGTCCCTCCCTCTCAGCCCCTCTTACTCCAGTGTGATTTGCCGCGCATAAAGGAGGCAGCCTGAGGCATGGGGTACTGGAGGATTGGTGATTATTTATGGCCACAACTGTACCCCTTCCCTGGGGGTAGGGGGGTTTTCAAGAATTCTCCCTCAGTATTCCTGCTGGTTGTAAGAGGCGACTGACTAAAAGTGTTGGTGGTGGGTTAGTGTGCCACCCTGTAAAACAAGTAACTAAAAATACGAACAAAAAGCCTCGGATCAGGACTGACCAAAAGTTGACGACAAAGGACTTGTTATGGATTGCAACCTGGAATGTAAGGGATATGAATGATGAGGTGAAAGAGAGAGAGAGATACAGGTGCTTGAGGGTGCGAAAGTGGATATATGTGGGCTAACTGAAACTAAATAGGGAGGTGAGAGTGTGAGAGAATGGGAGTATGGATGGAGTATATGCGCGGGAGTTGGTGAGAATGAGAGGGCAAAAGAAGGAGTGTGTATTGCTATGAGTAACAGATGGAAGGAGAATATAAGAGAGTATGGATCAGTTGGGTCAAGGATTGTATGGGTAAGAGTGAAAGTTGGAGTACAAATGTGGGCAATTGTATGCGTGTATTCACCAATGCAAGATCGTGTAAGTAGAGTGAGAGAAGAATTCTGGACAAGTGTGGAAGCGTGCTTGGAAAAGTTTGCAAGGAATGAGAGAGTGTTTCTGATTGGAGATATGAATGGAAAAGTAGGGAATGTGAAAGTTGATGGAGTGGTTGGTGAGTGGGGTTTGCCTGCAGAAATGGATGAGAATGGCAGTGCTTTAGTGGACATTTGTGCCAGGAGGGGGTTGGTGATAGCTAATACCCTCTTCAGGCACAAAATGATTCATAGGTATACATGGCGAGTGTTGAGAAGAGAGGATAGTGAACTGATGAACAGAAGGCAATGATTGACTGTGTTTCGTTTTCGTTTTCATTTTCATTTTTGAAGGCTCCATTGTGGTTGCATGCATTGGCCTTGGTCACCTAATGGCAGCTCTCCATGCTGCTCGATCCCTGGCAACCTCCCTGTTCAGTCCCTTAACCCTTAAGTCACATTTAATGACCTCGTCCCATGTCTTTCTCAGTCTACCCCTCCCAACTCCTCCCCCAGTATTAACACCTCTCACCCTCTGTATCCAATTATCATCCCCCATCCTCTCCACATGTCTAAACCACCTCAGCCTACATCTCCTCATCACAACACCAATACACTCCAGTCCCATCCTACCTCTCAACTCTTCCATCGTAAACCCAGCCCCCCCAGGACTTGCACGCAGGGATGCACTGCACATCCACCTAATCATTGTCATTTCTGTACATTTAAACCTGCGAATATCCTCTTCCTTTACTGCCCAGGTCTCACTACCAAACAGCATCACACTCCTAACACGTGCTGCATACAAAGACCCCTTAGCATGTAAGGAGAGTCCTCTCAATGTCAGGAGAGGTAACAGCTCCCTGAACTTCTTCCAACCACTTCTCACCCTAGCAACTGAGCTAACTCCAGCCCCACCTCCGGCACATAACATGTCTCCCAAATAACGAAACTCCTCCACACACTCAAGAGACTCACCTGCAAGTTCAACCCTCTCACGCCTAACAATCTCCACCTGCTCTCCCCGACATGCTGCACACATGAAATCAGCATCATCTTGCAGTCTACCTCTAATACCACTACATCTCTTGTGCACCCACTTATCACAAACACTACACAAGATGGAATTGCTTCCCACACCCTTGTGGCAAACTGCACATGGCCACTCTCCCTCTTCTCTGATTGTACCACCACCAACCCTACATATCATCACTTTTGTTTTATCTGCATTTACCCTTAAGCCCTTGTACCCCATACCATCTCTCCACTTCTTAAATCTTTCCTCCGCCTCCCTTTCATTCTCCGCAATCAACACCAAATCATCAGCATACAACATCTCCCATGGGAGTCCATCTCTGAAGTCACGTGAGAGGGCTTCAAGCACCATGATAAACAACAAGGGACTCAAAACTGAACCCTGATGCACACCAACATTCACGGAAAACTCATCACTCAAAGATCCATTCACTCTTACCTGGGTGCTAGCACCCATGTACATGGCCATAAGCACCCTAACCAGCCACTCTTCCAACCCCAGCTTTCTCATTGCCCACTTCACCACCTCTGTAGGGACTCTGTCAAAGGCCTTTTCCAAATCAACAAAAACAAAATACAATTCCTTTTTCTTTCCAATATATTTTTCCTGAAGCTGTCGAACAATGAATATGGCATCAGTGGTCCCCCTGCCTGGCATACACCCAAACTGCATCTCATCGATATTCACTCTTTCTCTAATCATACCTTCTAGAACTTTCTCCATTACTTTCATTATCTGATCTAAGAGCTTTATACCTCTGTAATTTCCCCTTTCCAGGGCATCACCCTTTCCTTTGTACACATTTACAATTACACTCCTCGCCAATCATCTGGGACAACACACTCATATATAATAATGTTTATCAGGTCAGTGACTAACCTCACCCCAGTATCTCCTGAAGCCTTCAACATTTTGGCATTCAACCCAGACACACCTGCCGCCTTCCCCACCCGCATCCTGCCTATTGCCTCACTCACAGTAGCAGCGTCAATCAAAGGCCAAGGGCAAAACACTGGATCAGCGGACTCCAAACCTTCTCTATCCCAATCAAACTCCTCATTCAACAATCGGCTATAATGCTTTCTCCAGGCATCTTTAATATCCTCACTGCTCACCACTACCCTTCCATCATCATTCTTCACACACTGCTCACCTACAATGTCCCGATTATCCCT
>JAGKTI010004233.1:0-14149 GCA_018397915.1 Birgus latro
AAGGCTTGGTGAATGAATCTGGGAGAGTGTGTAAATAACGAAATCTAAAGGTGTAGGGAGGAGTAAAATGGTGGTCTTCATGGGAAATGAAGTCACTGACTGAACAGTGATGGTGCATGCTGAGGAAATGCTCAGGTGATTGCATTTAAGTACATGAATAGTGTGATGAATAAAGACGGACGTTTAGAGGATGAATGGCTTAACACAGGGAAGAAAGGTTGCTGGTTCTTTAAACACAGTGATAAGAAATAAAGAAGTTAGCATGGAAGTGAAAAAGTTACTGCATGATAATATTGTGATAGCAACTCCAACGCGTGGAAACGAAGCTTGGACCTTGTTGGAAGAGCACAAGTCGAGAGTGAGAGTAGTGGAAATGACTTATCTGAGAGGAGCATGTGGAGTTACATGGAGAAACAAACTGATTAACAAATAAGATAATCCTCTCCCTTTAGTGTTCTTGCTCTATTTTGCCATTGCTGATACATCCGTGAAAAATAATTACTGGTATTAACAATGGGGAGCCTCTGTGGTACAGTGGCGTCTCACACGCTGGTGAGTGCGGGTTTGCATCCCGCCAAAGTTGTAAAAACTTTGGGAAGCGTTCACCAAGCCTCTGACCACTTTGGCGGAAACAAGGGGTGCTGTGGTTGAACCAGTGTCGCATACTAGTACGCTTGCACCCAATTGGCTCAAGATGGGCCGATTACACTTGGTTCACAGACTACACCCACATCCAAAGCCACTAGAACACAACAATTACACTCACAAGCACTTCTCACCCTACTTACAGTCTCTATCAGACAGCCTAAGCCACTGGGTAGAGATACATGGCTGTATCGTCCCTGCTTCGGTAGGGATAGGCAGGTCCTGAAGTGGACCTCAATGGCTGATGACTATTAACAATGGGAGAGGAATGATTGGTGCTAAGGATGACACTGTTGTGTGCCTAAAGAGGGACGCTTGGTTGAATTTCTTTAGTATTCGAACCAGTGAACCTGGAAACTGTAGCCTACGTGAGTTTCAGTCCTTGCAGATGACTGGCTCAGCAAGCAGAAAGCTTGGTTAATAGAAAGCATGTCGTGTTGTAATTTCCAACCTTAGGATCTGTTGCTATACGTTGACCCAAGGTGGGAAAGTAATATGTAGTATGAAAAACACAGTAGTATATAAATGATATCTGAGACAGAATCAGACGAATATATAATCTCCTTTTGATAAGCCTGCTAGAACTCAGATTTCCGCGTCTATGACGTCGGTGTGCTGAATAAAGATGCCAGTTTCCAGAAGGTTTATCAATCATGATATTTCCCTAGTGTGTGTGTGTTTTTTTTAAGCGAATACATTGCGGTAAAGAAGATAAAGCACTGTAGCCTTACATCCAATAATTTTAGCCCAAAAATTACAGTGCCAGTAGTATTACGTAACAGTAATAACTGCTCTGTGGAAGTTGTCATTGTTTAAATGTCATCAATGGCAGGGGGCACTGGTAACTCGTACTTTACCATTAAGCCAAGTCTATGAACTTATCACTCCATTCACTTACCATTGTAATTTAACGTTTACCATTTATACACGATATTTAGCTGCTGTAAATGACTAAAATAACGAAGCAGGATTATATGTTTGTAAATAGGAGAGTGAAGGTTAAGTAGGCTACCTTCGATACGTCTGTTACGTGTACAGACCCATAAAATACTAAACACATACCAGTTCATGAATGGCAACTGTATATATTAAGATGGTGATCTGATTAAATGAAGTTCATTGTCCCCTGTAAGAATGATGGGCAGCGAAGAGATGTGGTGAAAACTGTTGAATCGTAACCGAGCGAAAATTTGGGGAAAGTAGCCTTAATCCATGCCTGACCACCTTGTTCATCTCTGTCGCTGATCATTTACAGTCACGTACAGTAACCCCTTAAGGTACAGGAAATTGAATTACTTTTATACATTCATTTTTAAATACCACTCTGTAGTAAGTGGACATTTTTGTTTAAAATACAACGAATACTCAAAATACTGCAAAAACTTCAGAGAATTTCCTACTTAGGCACTATTCACACTATAGGGACGGTCACGCTCCAGTCACGTTCCACTCTCGCTCCGCTCACGGTCCTGGTGCATTCACACGTCCGGTCCCTTCACTCACGGTCCCGTCATCCCCTCTCCCTCAACAGTAGCAGTGCCATCACCATTGACTGTGTGTGTGACATTTCACGAGCCGAGTTGGCAATGATCGGCATTGCACTGGAGAAGAAAGAGTATGTTTTCACCCCTGATGTTTGTTTATTTGTTTGTTTGTTTGTTAGCAGGATTACTCCAAAACTAAGAGATCTGGACCAAATTTGGTGGGTAGGCAGCCCATCTCCCAAGGAACAACCGATTAGCTTTTGGGATTAATCAGGATCCTATTACAGATTCTGGATCCGGAAAACTCTTTTTGCGAAACCCTAATCAATGATAGGAAACCTTAATCCATTGTGAAGAGTGGTTTGGAAATTACGTTGCCCATCGGGAAGATGCACTTCACTGGGTACCCCTCTAGTTTATAATTGTTTTGCTGAAGGTGTGTGGCAAGACCCACCACCTCTTATTTAACTTGATATACCTTTTAAAGCAGCAGAAGTTCCTTACCGATTCACTTCCTTTCCTTCCTGATTCTCTCTCTCTCTCTCTTTCATAATTTGTACGGTGGTAAGTGTTTGTGTACTGCCGATATTTTGATCTTATTGTTTTTATCAATATTCATTCCGATTCACTCTGTTCTCAAACGAAGTGGCAGACTTTCCAAAACCTGCTCACATCAACCGAAATTTATTGTAAAGCTGTATTAGTCTAAACATACATATTCATAACCTAGGCAGACCTAATGTAATCTAACCTAGCAAAACTATGAATCCTATCCTAACCATATCGAATCTAACATAACCTTTATACACGGGTTTGGTTTCTCCCGTGTAGAATACAACCCTCAAGATTGGGGAGGCTCCTCACATACTGTACTCCTCTTCTCAACAAAGTGGAGTCAAAGGCTTTTGTCTCAATTAACTCTCCTCCTCTTGGCTCCCTTCAACATGTCTTTCCGCCGCACTGTTGCACCTATTATTATCTCTTTCCTATCGCTACCCGTCCATACGATGGCTGAATCAAGACCGGAGCTGAGCGAGACCATATCGGGTGTTCACACTGTCGGTTCGCTCCGCTCACGGTTCACTCTTGCTCCAGTCAAAATATCTTTTGAATGCATCATGAGCGGAGCGTTCCTTGACCGTTGCTGCCATCGTGAATGCTTCCAATGAAATGCATGTAATGATATTTGACCGGGCCGTGAGCGGAGAGCGACCGTCCCCATAGTGTGAACTGGGCCTTAAGGTGCCATCAAACAGGAAAAAGAAAACTCATGAGCTGTTAGCGAGAATGATTAACAGTCAGTGAGATTCTTCTTGTGATAAGAATTTGAAAGAACAACAACACGAGGAAGCATATTAAAAAGAATGACTGTTATACAGTTTGAATCCTGTCCTTATTTTGAATCCTCCTTATACGTAAAAAAGTCAAAATAAAAAGAAGGGCAGGATTCAAAACGCAAGCGCACAAGAACTCATTGTTTAGTTTATATATAAAGCCTAGGGCATTTAACTAATTTCCAATTGCCACTCTAAACTCTTATAAGGCAGTCACAAACTTTACTATCCGTGGGTATGTGGTCTCAATTGTAAAATTCATAGACAGTAATTAACTGATATTTATTCTTAACATTTTAAAATATGGTGTTCGAAACAAACGAAATTCAGTCCATTAAATCCTCCTGGCCAGGGTGACATAATCATTAGCATCATTACATTTTACCTTTGTGGGTCTGCTCTCTGGCACTTCATATTTGATTACGTTGTTTTCAAACTGTATACAGTTCTGTCGCCATACTTTACAGAAACTGAATGTCCGAATCGTCGAGCCTGCTGAGTGCTAAACATCCATGCAGGGGGTGAGCAGGGCTACCAACATGTTGTTCAGACCAAGGCTATTTTATTGTGGTACTCTCATCCAGTGAAAAAGATAAATTTTATACCGATTGTACTTGCCACAAGACCTTATGCCGTTTCCAGGCCCATTATAGATACTTACAGATCCTTACATTTATCTAAATATATTTCACACATTATTTTTAATGAAGGTATTGTACCTGGTGCACACGTAACCTGCCTTACCTTTAAAAAATCCTTGTTCTTTCCCGACATATATTGTACAAATCTTCTAGCCAGCATTCTTCAGTACACCTTACCTGCCATGCTCACTAAACCTTTACTTTTAAAGTCTGAACATTTCCTTTTGTAGCCCATACAGTGACAGCACATGCACTCTGCAAGTGTCCAGGTACCTCAAAACAGTGGTGCACTAACTGGACGAGCACACAGTTTGCACAAAATACCTTGTATTCTTCATTCTCTTTTCCATTCTTTTTCTGGGTAGTGCTAAGTCCTCGGTAGGAGGCGTCTGTGTAGATCCCGAAAGGGCCGGAGATGTTAGAGTTAGGTACTATACGAGTAGGAGCACTGACATGAACCTGTTCAATCTTATCAGTATTTGCTTGGCGGGTTCAGATTATTTACAGGTGAAACAAGTCTCCCTGATAATGAGGCTTTGGTAATGGATGGCTGTATGCTACACCTATGAACGAGAGTACTTCCGTTCGGACTGGGGGAGACTATCTGAAGTTGACATCGTTTCTGTACAGTTTGTTTTTACTCGTGAGTTGGAACAAGACTCCGAAGACTTCGAGGACTTCGATGACGTACTTGTATACATGAATCTGTTGCCCAATTTGCTTGGGACATCCTTTGGTGGTTCTCCTGAAGTTGAGCAATGTTTCGTTATTTTTGGACCTTGCCTCATCACTTCTCTTGACTGGTTGTTATTGCTGTGAGAACGATTCTCCATATCACCAGATATTGAATATCGACAACAAATCAGGTAATTGTTTTTTTTAGTAATTGTTTTATTAATACTGAAATGACAATTTCAAATTCCCTCCAAAATTCAATCTGAATAGGGACCTGATATAATGTGTCTTTATCTGTATGATGATATCTTTCATAGTTATTAACATAACACTATACAAGCATACGTACCCACTGATAACGCTGAATATCTCTCGATAGTATTCCTCAGGCTGGTTGATCCTGAAACAAAATATTGTCATAAAAATCTCAAGAACGACATGGAAAAATGTGTTCACAGTGAGATAAACTAATAAACTGACTTGATCCCATGTTATGAAGAAATTTTATTGCACCGTTGTACAGTGAAAAGTTGACAAAAAGTAAAGGTGCTCCGTAACCTGTGCTCTTGATCTTGTGCAGGTTATCCACTCAATATCCAGGGGTACAAGGCCACTGCATTATCCAGGTTACTACAGATACCTCCCCTGGGTCTTACCCAAGAAGAGAGTGGATAAAAACTTAAATCAAGTGACATCAGTTGCCTGCATCAAGATATGAGCCCTGACGCTAGCATGCCGGCAGCTTCGCAGTCAGTAAAGCTAGTCATACAGCCACAGTGGCGGAAGGAGAGAGAATAATACCCTTATTTTCACAGGGAAATAGTGGGGGCAAATCAAGAGTGGAAGGCTGACAAAGGGCGTGTGTTGTGAGATGGGTAAGGAGAAAGGGGGAGAGGGAAATCGAAGATGAAGTGGGAGGACGGAGCTGAAATGCTTAAAAATAAAACGCCGGTAGAAAACAACCTTATGGTTCATGAAGAGACAACTACGGGCATGAAAAAAGTATTATAGTTTTTAAACTGGACGATCAGTTTACCGTGCTAATATATATCAGAACACACTGCTTTAGAAAGGGTGGAATTCATCATTACTGAGAAAGACAGGCTGAGGAACACAGTTCCTGCTGATTAATAATGAGATATAGCTTTTTCTCTTGGTCGGTGTGAAGTTAGTAAGAATAACCACATCAAAAATAACACAACAGGGAGAATATCCGTAAGATATATTTTAGATTTTGAATGTCGCTTTCTTTGCGAAGCAGTAAACAGAATAGCAAACTGTTTTCCATTTTGGCTGACACAGTTGTACAGAGCCACATGTATCCTTACTATGATGATAGTGAAAGTATTATTATCGTATTTCCAACTCCTTTTCATTGTTTTCAAAGCTTTCATAACTTCATTTAATCAAATACTATGAATCTCTTTGTCCACCATTTTTCTGCCCTAAAGTGACTCTTCTATCAGGATTGTACTGCTCTAGGCTACTGTCACTTATTCATCTGCTGTTTTCTCCATTGAACTTCTGTTGTTCGTTGCATCTCTGTTCGAATCTCCCATGGTATTTGATTTCTGCCTACGTGAAGCCTCCATATAGCTGCTTTACGGCCTCTTCCATTCATTAAGAATATTTCAGCTAAGATAGATGTGGAGTGGGTAAGGAGTTAGGCTGGTGTCAGAAACAAGTGAGAATGATCCAGGCTGAGACAGGAACATGTTTTTCAAGAATTTGAATGCAATGATTTTAACTGATCTGCAGCAGGACACACCAACACTTCATGAAAAACATCTCTACTTAATATAATTGACCAGCTCAAAGTAAGACAGCTCTAGAATGTCTCAGAACAATTTGTACCCAGTCGGTGGTACGTGAAAGTATGGATACTCGTATGCAAGTATTAAGGAGTGCAGGGCCTTAGGGGATGGACAAACTAGTCTGTACCCAGGGCTGTAAACGTACAAAAGAAATAATAATAATTAAGCAATTAAAATATTGCCGCTTTTCATTTTGACAGATTTCTTTGATTAGGCTGTTTCACTGTGAACTTTATTTAATATTATTGCCCTTATGTCGCGTTCTTTCCCGGGAAGAGAGAGCGTGTGTTATGTTTTGCTGGATTTGTGTCTGTCTTTCAGTCTGACCAAATGACTCAATCTTCTTCCATTTTAATCAAACTTGATGGAAGGGTTGAGTGTCAGAAATGAAGCTGACCAAATTTTTTTGAGAATAATGAGTCAAAGGTTAGGTCACAGGTCTGGCTCAAACTCTTACCGATTAAGTTTAGCTTTACCATTTCCTATCCAGTTCAGACCAAACATGATGAGAAAGTTGAGGGTCAGGCAAGAGAGAGACTGTGAAATTTTTGGAACAAAATAAAACCTATATACTGTATATATACTATATAGATAGATACAGATATAGACATAGACATAGATATAGACAGATACAGATATAGATAGATATAGAGATATAGATAGATATATAATTTTTATGTAGACCAAACTTGTTGGATGAGACTCACCCAATATTTGTTTATTTTTTAAAAATATTAGCCAAAGGTCAAGGTAACAGGGGAATGCTAATTTAAAGAGTTATCAGATTTATACCAAACGTTTAGGGAATGGTCAGGGTAAATCAGGGATAATTTTTTTTTTTAACGGTCAGTGCTCAGCGTCACAAGGAGAGGTCAAATGTCAAGGTCACAGGACAAGGTTATCTCAGTTTTTATACAGTTTGGACCAAACCAGGGATAATGTCAAGCAGGAATGGAACATTTCAATTTTGGGAGCAATTGGTAGAATGTCAAGATTAGAGCACAAAATCTACTCTTCGGTTTGTAGGACAAATGAAGGGCGTGGGTGTTGCTTTCTCTGAGCGCTATTATTTTTTTTTTCTTGAAGAGCGTACTCCTTTTTAATTTTCAAGTTACTTCTTGTTGTTTTCACGTGAATTTTTCGTCAATTGGGTGTTTTTTTTTTTTCATATACTTCAGTCAGTATCAGGAAATACTTATATTAAACTAATAAACTAAACACCGCTTCTCATTTTGCCTCGGCTGAAAAATCAGGCAGTTTTCTTCAGCTCGTCTTGTACCTGTCTCTTCTGAAATCTAGTATCACCCGACTCTTCCAAATTCTGTGGTCACTTACTGACTCTTAAACACAATGTTTTATCACATTTTGAAATGAATTGACTCTGGATTTGGTTGTGTTTTTCTAAAAAGAACAATCTTGCGGGCTATCGGCCTTTGGTTCTTCCATCTCTGCATCCATAATATGAAAAAAAAAAAAGGCTTAAGAACATTCCTGCTCACTGATCTTTCATTTACTTTATTTCTGTAGCATTCTGTGTGACATCACCAAAATATGCCTCACCCAATCTTTTGATATAACAAAGACAACGCTATTATGAATATGAACAAAGATTTTCTCACGAGCCAGAGTCAACACTTATGCACCAAGGATCGTTTCCAATGATATGCCTAGAGAGTCTTAGCAGCCTTTACTTTAGAGATTCACTGTCAATGAAGACTAAGAGATTATTAGGGTTTATCACTGTGGTCTTAAAGGAAGCTTGAATGATACCTAAAAAACTAGCTGTGGAGATAAATTAGTGCGGAACACTTTCCGTCCAATCTATAATACTAAATTGCCTTGGACTGTTGCATCTTACGTCTGAGCAATATGACCTCACTTGTAATTGGAATATACGCTACAGGCTTCTTCGACATGGTATGACAGAATTTCTTCAAAGAAGTGTGTAAGCATACACTATCACAACATCGGATATTGCCTTACAGTTGGGTCATGGAGTGTTAAATAAGAAAAGGAGACCACTGCTCTAGTTATGATAGGACAGGGAGGCCCATATCCAGGTATTACTTCACCTCTTCACAACTCCTTTTGTGCGCCTCATCCTTCCCATCCTCCATCCTCCACACACTTTTGCAAACCCTAAACAATGTACAATGTAAAGTATTTTAGAAACTGGAGTGTACGGAAATTAATAAAGTAACCTGGACTTCTTTATAGTAATTTCATTTTAACCCTTCATTAGTCAGGTGGGGTGTTTTGGCTCATATTTCTTAGCCGGTAATTCGAATATTTCTCTCCGTTCCAGTACTCCCCTGATTCAGTGAGGGGAGGGAGCATCTGGATTGGTTTAGTCCTGCCTCTGCTGTAGTGAAAGAGAGGGGCACTTGACCAGTCACCCCATCAGACTAACCATTTAGATCATACTGTGATGTAAATTGGCTTTTTAGCTAATTTTTGCATATTGTTTATCATTATACTGATTTTGAAAATCACAAAATGTATTTTCCTGTGCACGTTTACCTGACAAATGAGATATGAGTCCATTTGTTATTTTTTTAATGATATTATAATGTCTATCTATCTATCTATTGCTAGACGGCATAATCCCGCAAGGGGTGGCCATATGAATTTGAGTTATTTGTTTTACAGGGAGGGGCACTAACCCTCCACCAACCCACTTGTCGCGCGTAGGGAGCATGTATGGTTTGGTTATGTGGTTACCACCCAGCGTTGTAAATGGTTTCTTGGCTTACAGGAAACCATTTAGCTTGTCACTCAATGTAAAGCCACCTGTAAAGGAAAGAAAAGCAATAAGAAGTGACAGGAAAGATGGGAGAAATAGGAAGAGAGGAGGGCAGGCACAGAAAAAGAATGATAAAGGCTAAGGAAGACGTAGGCAGCACCACATCAAGTGAGTGGATGATGGTCGCCACCACCTACCATTATTTTATTACTATAAATTAATAAACACCTCCTACAAGACATTCAGTCTTTTCATTAGTGATTGCAGAGATATGCTGAAGCGGCAGTATGAATATATTTTACATGTTACTAACTTTACATGTATTTTTGTATCGGGGTATTGAGACACCCAACACGTTTGAATACCCCACAGGACTAACGAAGGATTATAAGCATCGTTAACGCCTAGTCCAGGACTTGGAAAGTTAACAGTTACCTTAACAAGTCGCACCTTGCAGCTAGTCTCCAGCAAAATAATGGTCTACACTATATTACTGACACTGTATAGTCCTATTTTTTTTTCTTTTTTCCCGAAAGTACCGTGCGTGACTTTCTGTTTTCAGTCAACTCACAGTTAACACTGCTTTCTGATACTGGCAGATGCTGGTGTTTACTTCTCACAAGAAGGGAGTAACCTCTCCAGTAACAGAAAACATCCTTAAAATTACCCTACTAAGTTTGACTCAAGAAACTTAGCCTTCAGCACCACTGCAGCTTACAAGTAATGATCCGGAAATCTTCAGTCAATATTAACTGTCGGCCAGTTCACAAGTCACTGACACGGGCAGATTCAGAACAACAAATCATTTTCCTTATCCAATCAAACTGCACAGTACACCCTACCATCAGTTTATCAGACTTGTATTTTGCCCACTCTAATTAGTGGAACAAATTGGCAGTCTTAAAGAGGCACATAACCATCTCAGTTCATCACCAATATCACACCAACATCAGGCAAGACCAAGTGGTAGATGGTAGCGACCATCTTTTGATGAAGTGGTGCCTACTTCTTCCTTCACCATTCTTCTTCTTCTTCTGTATTTGCTTTCTTCGCTTCCTAATTCTTCCTTCCTTCCTCTCGTTTGCTATTACTCTTCTTTCTATCTCAGGCGGCTGAATGACAAACTTATTGGTTTCCTGTAACCCTGGAAACCATTTACAATGCTGGGTGATAAACTTTTAGCCTATAAAACATAGATATGGAACCTTCTTTGTCGTCCCCTGTTAACTGGGTTGGGAGACGCAGATGTGGCGTCCACCCACGAACGAAACCTCCACGCTCTTCCCCATGCCTCGCTGTGAGGAAGTAATGGTAACTGCAAGGGAACATCAGTTCACTGTGCAGGACGTCCCTGCAAGGGCGTTTGCTTGCCTGAGATTGGAGGGTTTTCTTGACTAGGCGAACCGAAGATTACAATCCCTAACAACTAAAGCTACAGGACATCTAACAATGTTATCCGTGAACGAACCAGCCTTGCCCCCAAACTCCTGATATAAACAAACATACGATGTGTGTTCTGTCTCAACATAGGGCCCACAACCTATAATTTTTTGGCTCCTCATACTGAGTAGAGGAATTAAAACATTATGAAGTTTTCCTAACATTGCATGTTCAAGCATAGCATCTGACAATATTTTAATGCAGTATTAACAAAGCTAGCAGACAGACCAGAACTTTGACACCCTTGTGAGAATTCAACCCCCCCAAAAAAAAATCCAAGGTTACACTGCATTCAAGAAGTCCTTGACTTAGGTAGAAGATAAAAAGAGATAATGAACTGCAGCCATTGACACGGATGCCGCCTATCAAGCACATGGAAACACAACGATCCTTGCATACAGACCACTTCATATGAGAAATTAAATCTCCTCTAATTTAATTTTTTTTTCGGTGTCCGTAATTCAGAGGGGATTTAATTCGTGTAATGTAATGGGCTGTACGCGAAGATCGTTGTCTTTGCACGTGCTGGATCAGCAGTATCTGTGTCAGTGGCTGGAGTTCATCATCTGCTTTTATCATCTGCCTGTTTTAAGGACTCACTGAACGAATAGTCGTAAACCGGAGACGCATTTATGAAAATATTCGGAGTAAGAGAGAGGAATGACAGAGGTGAAATAGTGGCAGATTTTGCTGAAATGTATAATATGAGAGTAATGAACACATTCTTTCACAAAAGAACAGAGAGAAAATGGACATGGAAGAGCCTATATGGAAAAGTTAAGAATGAAATATACTTCATTATAGCAGATAAGAACAACATGGTCACTAATATCACAGGTATCAACAAAGTATATACCGGAAGTGACCACAGAATGGGGAGTTACACAGCCAGATCCATTTTCAGAAAAGAAATAAAGAAGGTAAGTAAAAAAAAAAAAAACTACTAGTAAATGAAACAAAACAGTGTTCCAGTTAGAAACAAAAGAAAAATTTTCAGGCTCTGAGCTGTAATGGGTGTGAGATTGCTGAGCTGAACGATATTTTAACAAAAGTGTCAAGGAATCAGCGAATGTAGTAGGTCGAGCTAATACAACCAAAGCCAACAAGTATTAAAAAACAACCACCGAGCTCAAGAGAAGGAAAAAGGAGATGAAGGTAAAAACAAACTTGAAACGGAAAAATCAGAATTAAATACGCTTATTAATAAGAGACAAAGAAACGAAAACGAAAGAGAAACATGAGACACAGAAAAGAAAAACCATAAAAGAAAGGGAAAAGTTTGAAACAAATCTGAAGCAAAATGGCACTAGGCAAGCAATAAATTATATCAATGAAAGGTTAAAACGGTGAGGACATCAAATGCTGAGTGAAGATGGTGAAGAGAGTTAAAAGGATTTTACAAGAAACTGTAAGCATCAAAAACACCAGTACCAACAGTTGGCACAAGTGAAATGCATGAGGTAACACCAGACAAAGTAAACTTTTAAAAGTATAAGAAGAAAGGCCCCTGGAAAAGGTGGAGTATGGATGCAGGTGTAGAAGTTCAAAACTTACTCGGCCACTTATTTAACTAATATTTAGAGAAGAAAATTCATAAAGGGTGATGCAATGCAATAGCCATTTTGTTGTACAAGAAAGGCGACTTAAAGATCTTAGGAACTACCAACCTTGTAGCTTATTATCAGTCATTTGCTAAATAATCACTAAAATCCTTACGAATGTGAATAACAGCAAATTAGATGAAAACCAACCTTTTGACTTGAGCAGGCAGTATTCTGATGCGGATATTTAATTGCTAATCATCTGCACACAATTCATTAGCTAAGAAACTTACATATTATAGTGAACAACATTGCTCAGTTTTTTTCTCGACTACAAAAAGGCTTTCGACTTAGTGGAGCACATAGCAATTAAAAATTCAGTGGGAGAACAACGGGTATGCGAAAATATTGCAACACTAATTGAAAACATATACAAAGAGGGAAGTGCTACAGTTAACTTAAATAAAGACAGTTAAAAGAAATTAAGACTAAGTCGTACGTCAGGGTGCTACAGTTTCACCAGTATTATTGTACATCATGCCATGAAAGCATTTTTAGAAAGCTAGAATGGGAGAACAAAGGAGTAAACAAAGATGGAGAACAGTAAACTATTTAAGATTTGCAGATGACATTGTCTTAATTTCAGAAGAGCAGATAATTATACTTACTGCAAGGTAATGTACTGTACGTAAATGACCTAAATCAAGTCTCAAGGTAGGCCTAAAGATGAACCTGGTTAAAACTAAAGTGGTGTTTATTTCAAATTCTGTAAACTGCATCATCCACTTATTCTAGGCAAGTGACAAATCTAACGAAACACCATGAAAACAATATAAAAATACGTAATACAAATGTATGAATATCATTCAGTAAACTTTGAGATACCATGAAAAGTTGCTTGTCAGTACGTGTGAAACAAAAAGTGTATAACGAATGCTTAATCCAAGCTATGACTTACGAATGTGAGACCCGGAAGCTGACAAAATCAATGGAAAACAAGCTAATCCATTCTCAAATACCATTGAAAAGGATAATGTTGGGAATATCTTTGAGAGACAGGAAGAGATCGTCTTGGGTGAGAGAGCAGACTAAAGCCAAGGACATTACAGAAGTTATGGAAGAACAGAAATGGAGGTGGACAGATTAATGTAGAAAGAATAAAAGGGATACCTTATGAAGCAAGAGACTGACTGAAAGGATCCAAGAGATGGTAATTGTAACAGAAAAACGCCAGGCGTGAGAGAGAGAGTTGAGAGAGAGAAACTAGAAGGCAAAACCTAGAATAGCTTCGTTCAGTCAAGGAATTCGTGAAGAAGGTTTGGGTAGGCCTTTGTTCTGCAGTCAAAATGCAGTCACAGGTGCTGCTGCTGCTGATGATGATGGCGATAATGATGATGATGATGAAATTACAGTACACATTACACCCATGCCTACGGGCCGGGGACTGGATGGGGCTAACATCATCCCATGTAACGCGATGTCCATCGCCACATACAGTTTCACAGCATCTGATCATGCTCAGCTTGTGAACAATAGTACTGTACACTACTAGCTAGGTCAGTTTTACTCACAGTAACTTGGGAACGGGTACACTACAACTGAGTGTCACATCATGGACAAAAGCTCCAAACCACCTTATTCATTCAAACCCAATCCAAACTCTGCTAGTATAATGAGATCCAATTTGATGACGCACCTGTGAAGCTCTTATAGATATATATACTGTATATATACATATATATATATATATTTTATGCAAGCAAGAAAGAACCAAAGGCCACAGGCCTGCATACTGTTCCTTCCAAGAAAAAGCAAAAACAATACAAAAGACA
>JAGKTI010004233.1:24018-51795 GCA_018397915.1 Birgus latro
TTGTCTCAGGACTTCTTGATATCAAACAAGGTGGAGCGAGGGAGGTTGAACTCAGGTAAGATGCGCCCTGTTGACCAGCCGGGGTCCACCTTGTCCAATATCTGCCTCTTCTTCTCCAGAGTCAGAACCACTCTTTTCCTCTATTCAGGAGGCGGGGCAATCATCACACACATGATGAAGAAGGTGAAGAGCAGTATCAAGCACTGTAGGAGGTAGGGTATCACCACAAAAGCAATCACTTCGGCCGCCATTTTCGGAGTTGTTCATGAGGGAGGAGGGGAGTGGGTAACGGCGACCGATAGTGGCGTCACGAGTGTAAACAGAGGAGATCGGCACGCGCGGGAAATTCAAACTGACGCGGTCCCAAAAAATCGAAAATTAATCAATTTTTTTCAGATTTCTTTTCATTTTGGGGGTTGGGCAGCCCAGAATGTCCGGTTAGTGAGTATGTCCGGTTATTGGACGTCCGGATATTAGAGGGATTACTGCTAGTTTTGAATGGTGAGTTGCTTGAGGAGGTAGAGTGTTTTAAATATTTAGGGTCACATGTTGCAGTGGATGGAAGAATAGATGCAGTAGATGCAGAAGTGAAGTTCAGAATGAATGAAGTTGGAAAGGTGCTGGGAGGAATGAAAAAAGTTTTTAGAGGTTGTTCACTCAGAATGGATGTTAAGAGAAGGCTGTATGAGGGTATTGTGGTACCGACTGCATTATATGGGGCTGAAACATGGAATATGGGTGTAGCAAAGAGGAAAAGTTTGAATGTAATGAAGATGAGGTGTCTGAGAAGTATGTGTGGAGTGACGCGTATGGATCGAGTGAGAAATGATGAAGTGCGAAGGAGAACTGGAATTGTTCGGAAGATGGCTGATCGAGTTGAACAGAGGGTGTTGCGATGGTTTGGGCATATGGAGAGAATGAATAATGAGCGATTGGTGAAAAAGATAACTAGATCTGATATGAGAGGTGTAAGGCTGAGAGGAAGACCACGAATAGGATGGATGGACAGTGTGAAGAGAACGTTGGATGCGAGAGGGTTGTCTGTTGAGCAAGGAAGAGTGGCTGTGTGTGACAGAAATGAATGGAGGGAAATTGTGAATCAATAAACGATGACACAGCCCTGAGAGGATATTCTCCCGCATTTTGTCTGATCAGGTGATCAGGTCATGTGCGGGTAAGGGGCTGGATCCATTATGATGTGGCAGGGGTAAACCAGCTTTGCTGTCGGGCCCTGCTGCAGATGTCACTTACTGCACTGCGTAGGTGACCCTCGTGCGGTGTGGTGCGGTGAGGATCTGTCCCTTCTCCCCTTTGGGGCTAAGATGCAAATGAATGTGTATGAGTGGATGAGTAAATTGGTAGTGTGTTGACCTGTCTCGGCTACCTCCCTTTTCTTGGGGGAAGCAGCCTAGGGATATAGATAGATATATATGTATTTATATACAGCATTTATATTGGGGGGGTGCATCCCTGTACCCAAACAACTAAAGAGAACCTCTTTGTCTGATTAACTGACTATCTACTGCTCCATCACAACAACTTGAAACAGAACACACTACCTGGACGCTAATGTGGCTCTTTTTTTTCGTGCTGCATCCATTTCCGCCAAACACTAAGTCCAATAAAATCTCCTGCAACAACCTACCATCAGTCAAGGAGTTGCTGGTCATCCTACACACTGGAGTCCAACCATGATAACCCCTATACTGTCATTTCCACGTCAAAGGTGTTTGTTTTGTACAAGTATGTTTTAACCTTCCTTTTTCTCATATTCTGAGCCTGAATCTTCTGAATTCCCTACACTCTGTCAGTAGCTACATTGATAATATCAAGTCAAATATGTCTGTTCTATTTATGTCTCTCCTTCTATCACCATCCACAAACGTCTATACGTTTCGTTTATATAGCCTCCATTATGCTTGCATGAGCCAGCCTTGGTCGCTTAATGGCAGCTCTCCACACTGCTCAATCTCTGGCAGCCTCTCTATTCAGTCTCTCATTCGTGAAGTTACATTCAATGATCTCGTCTCGGGTTCTTTTTGCTCTGGCAGCCCTATCCTTGAAGTTCACACCTGTCACCTTCTGCACCTATTTGTCGTCTTCCATTTTTCTCAACATGCCCAAACCACCTCAATATAGCCATCCTTATCACAGCACTAATACATTCAAGTCCCATTCTTCCTCTCAACTCTTCAGTCGCAATCGTAACCCCCTCCCAGACCTCTCATCCAAGGATGCATTACACATCTATCTAATCATTATCATTACTGTATGCTTGAGCCTACAGAATCCACTGTCTTTACTATCCGGGTCTCACTACTGTATAACCACAAACTCCAAACACATGCTGCATTCAAGGACCCCATTGCACGGAGGGAGAGCCTTCTCAAAGTCAGGAGAGGCAGCAGCTCCCTCAACTTCCTCCACCCACTCTTTACCCTGGCCACATAACTAGATCCAGCCCCACCTCCAGCACATAACATGTTCCCCATATACCAAGGCTCCTCCATACACTCAGGAGACTCTCCAGCAAGATCAATCTGTCCTGCCTCTTAATCTACACATGCTCTCTCCAACACACCGCACACATGAAAACAGCATTGTTCTGGAACCTACCACTTTATCATTACATCTCTTACGCACCAATTTATCACAAACTCTATACAAGATGGAGTTACTTCCCACACATTTGTGGCAAACTACACAAGGCCACAGTCCCTCTGATTTGACAGTACCACCACCATCTCTAGATATCATCACTGTTTCATTCATGTATACTCTCAAACCATTGGATCCCAATCCATCTCTCCACTTTCTAAAACTTTCCTCCGCCTCCCTCTCATTCTCAGCATTAAACATCAAGTCTTCAGCATACAACATCTTCCATTGGAGTCCATTTCTGAATCATGTTAAAGAGCTTCAAGCATCATGCTAAACAATAAGTGTTTCAAGACTATCCCCTGATGCATGCCAACATTCATGCAAATCTCATCACTCAGATCTACTTTCACTCTCATCTGGGTGCGGGCACCCTCCTATATTGTCATAACCACTTTTACCAGCCACTCCTCGATCCCAAGATTTTTCATTGCCCTCTTCACCACCTCGCTAGGACTCTGTCAAAGACCTCCAAATCAACAGAAACAAAGCGCAGCTCCCTTTTTCCCGCTATACAGTAATTTATTTCTGAGGCTATCGGGCAATGAATATGGCATCAGTGGTACCTTTGCCTCTCATAAACCCTAATTGCGTCTCTTCAGTATTCACTTTTTTCCTTATCATACATTCCAAGACTCTCTATTACCTTCATTGTATTCCCCAAAGTTTTATTCTTCTATAATTTCCTTTTTTCATGGCATTACCCTTCCCCTTATTCACATTTACAATCACATTCTTCTGTCAGTCATCTGGAACAACAAAACACAGTCAAACTGGCCAAAGCAGAAACTAAACACTTCCCTATGTCCCTGAGACCTTCGACATTTCAGCAGTTAGCTCAGGCACACTCGTTGCCTTCCCTAATGCATCCTGTCTGTTCCCCAGCTCACAGTAGCAGCAAAGATCAAGAGCCAAACACTGGATCCGCTGACTCCAAAACCGTACCTATTCCACTCAAACTCCTCATTCAGCAAACTTTTATAATGCTATCTCCAGGTGTCTTTAATACACGCATTTTCCACCACTACCTATCCTTCTTCATTCTTAACACACTGCTCACCTATGATATCCCCGTTCTCTGTCTTCATTAGCTATGCCACCTTAAATACCGCATTTTTCCTTTCGTCACTATTAAGGCAGTCTGGTAAATGTCTCAGAGACTCAGATTTTTTACCTGTTTACCTCCTTTCTGGCCTTGTGTTTGACAGCCAAGTGTTCCTCTTTGTTACAATTCATTTTCCATTCTCCGAAAAGTCTTCTTTTCTCCTTAACTCTGGCGTCTTCATCCTCATCCCACCACCATATTATCTTATGTCATGGAGGACCCTTTGTCCATCCATACGCTGAATCTATAACTCACAAGGAATTGTTCTTAAGTTTTCTGTACTGCTCATCAACACCTCTTTACAGCTCCCTTTCGACCGCAACTCTACTCATCTTGCTGTAGAAGGGATCCCTTACTGCTTGCTTTTTCAACTTCCATATATTCCTCCTGGGTGCGTAGGTCCTTTTCTTCACTATGCACTCCTTTGATACAAGTCAGTAATTTGTGTTGCTTTACACACTCTTTGCTCCCAGTACCTTTAACATCCCTCACTAGGCTCCTAAAAACCCTCCTGACCAGGAAATAGTTAATCTGGCTACTATTCCTCCTAGACTCGTATGTAATCAACCTACTCTCACTTTTCCTGAAATGCGTGTGGCACAAAATCATGTTCATTGCCTCCCCGAAATCCAGTATCTTTTCCCCATCCGCATTCTTCATACCATACGCGCATCTCTTGTACATCCCTTCGTATCTTTGAGCTGCTGCCATCTCCACCTAAAACTACAATCTCATTATCTCCCATACCACTGGCTACGTATACCTGATCATCCTAGAATCTACCTTATCTTCCTCATCCAAGCCCACCTGTGAAGCATATGCCAATGTGTGATCAGGAGCTTTCTGAACAACTTTTTCAGTGCCATAAGCCTTACATTGACTCTCAGTACATTCGAAATATACTCCATCCACTTCTCTTTGTCAAGCACATCCAGACCACCATAACCATCCACATCTCTCTTTCAAAAATTACATATACCTTCCATCCTTCCCAACAAACATCCTTACTGACTCTCCCCGATACCTGACTTCCGGTACACACCAGACATCAACACGTCTCCTGCTCAGAGTCTCCACCACTTTCCCCAGTCTAGCCTTCAAGCAACCCATATTCAAAGATGTCAGTCTTTACCTTGTGGGTGATTTGGTCTACTCAGGCTTGCTTTTTCAGCGCTTTGTTTCGAATGCATGCCAGTAATTAAAGGAGGAGATGGGCCACAAGCCGCCCACGCAAAGCTCTACGTCCAAGCTGGGGTTTAGGGACCCATAACCAACTTACCATGGCCAGTGGCTGTGGCAGTCATGTCCGGGCACCCTACGAGGACATTCCTTAAAGTGTCCAGCTAAAGACTTTTCCAAGACTTTCACTGGTCTCTTTTTCCTTTCACTTGTAATTTGCGATGATTCTGTAAATTGTTCTCTCTCAAATATGGCTGATGTCTTTTATCAATCTTTCGTGTCTAACTTTATCGAGTAATTAGGGTGTTGTATTCCTTTTCTCTCTCTCTCTCTCTTATTTCCTTGCACCTGATTTTCTTTTTTCAGAACATGTATTTCATGCCCTTTCTGGTTTCAGCGGTAATAAAGCATATAGTGCTAGCGGAAGCCTTCCGTTGTTCCCAAAATCATTGCTCCTTTGTTGACTCCCCTCCTCACCTAACCCCCTTTGTCGGTCATGCTACACTTTTCCTTCTTACTGGATGTCTGCCTCCCCCCTCCCCCCAAGAAAATAAGGGGATACCATCACTACATCTGCTATGATTAAGAGAGGATACAGTGGTGAACTGGCTAGCACATTTAGCTCACCTCTGAAAGAACTTGAGCTCAACCCGTAAGCGTGTCAGGCTAGTAAATTCTGTATGTTTCTCTCTTGTCCCTGTTTATTCGGTAGTAGATCTGGGGAACTGGAGGTACGAATAAGCCGACTAATGCTGTTCGTGCTTTATTGGAAGACAAATACTTAGCAAATATAGAATCTTCGCCTTAATGACTCATGTACTCGATAAGCATAATTATTTTCCTTCACCAAAACTTAGTTCATTATATACCACCGCTATAACTACCACTTTCACTACAAATACCATTATCAGCACAACGACAACGACGATCACCATCACTACAACTACCTTCACTACCACTACCAATACTACTACCAAAACACGTACAACCAAAGCAACTCACATGATAGGGACGACTCTTGCTCCCCCACTCTCGCTGCCCTTGATGTAGTTGGCGGAGATGAAGGAGGTGTAGCGGCCTTGGCTGGCTTCTATTATCTTTTTACTCGCCGTCTCCTCCGACAGAACACCTTTGAAAAATTGAAAATCGATGGATTAAAGTACAGTTCACATGGCTTACTTAATGAACCATTCATGGGGTTATCATAATACACTGACGGCCCTGTTGTTGAAACTGAGTGTGGGAAAGGGTAAGCAAGTTCATAAATTTTGACGGTCAGTAATGGCCTTCCAGCAATTAACAGATTTGATCAGACATCATTCCACATTACAAAGTCATGTCATTAACATCCAACATGTTCCATCATCATCATATGGTTCAGAAATTATCGTAGAAAATGGAGAAAGAAAAAAGAAGAATGACCAAGGGCTTGTCCACACCTTTTCGACCTTAGTTTTACTAGTGTAACCTTAAGAATTTGAATATACAATGGTTGTATTGCAAAATACTACTGTATACCACACTGATTCCGATTCTTTCAGGGCGATGCCAATTAAGGATTGCTTCATGTGTAATTATGATTAAAAGTATGCCCCATATGTATGTACAATTAACAGTATGTTGCTCCTGAGGAAAAGTTGGTTTGCTTAGCATTTGGAGCATACATAACAGTTGAGCATGACTGTAGTACTACTTAGGTAAAAATGAAACCGAAGCTTCTTATCATTTGTAGTTTCTTAGGACTCACTCTCGGCAGAACAGAATTTCTTGGCGTTTGCTGGAGTAATATAATATACCAAGACCTTGGGAGTGATAACAATACCAATATTAACACTCAGGCTCCTGTGGCTGAGCTGAATTAAATCATCTGGCATAGGCTGCAATAGAAAAAAGGTATTTAAGTCATGGGAGGATTAATAATTACAAAAACGATCTGCCCAGTTTGAACCTTTTTTTGCTTGGGCTTATTTGATTCCAATATATGTATCTGTCTTACGCAGGACGAGATCCATGGCAGGGTAAGACCTTCTCTTCAGCGGAAGAGACAACCTGAATTAAATTTAAACCATGAATTGAGAAGTAGTGCTTGTAGTGAGAGCAGTGAATGAGAATGACAAAGTTAGTGACATACTGACTACAGTGGTGTATTTGTGTCTTAGGGAGGGGGCTATAAAGTTACTGTATGTTATCTATAAGAGTTGACAGTGTGATAATACTTGCATACGAATGGCCAAACTACTGCTATCACTACTACTACTACTACTACTGCTGCTCCTGTTGTTGCTGCTGCTGCTACCACTGCCACTACTACTATTACTACTACTCATTCTAACCAGTCCAGTCTGATAGCATATATGTTTTTTATTTATTTATTTAGCGTATGGGAAAACTTTTCGAACTGGAGGGCTTAGACACAGCCTTCAATAACCCTTTCACTACAAGACATAATTATGTAGCTGGGGGCGACCATCATCCACCCTATTTCAGGGTGGCTCTGCAGTGAGTGACAAGTGTGGAGTAGACTGTAGCACCAGTCGAGCAGGAGAGTACTCCCAAGGAGGATGGAAAGCTGATGACAGGGAGAGCTGGAGCTCCCGTTTCATCAGCCCTCAGGACTTGTTCCTGACCATCCCCCTTTGCTGAACTTTTTCAGTGTCTCAGTAACACAGAGAGTAGACCAGCATGCTCTCCAATACAAGTTTCTCTAACTGTCAACACCAAACTACATACACGCTACACTTCCTTTTCAATTTGTTTTTTTAAAATGGCGGCTGTAAATCGTGCCTCGGAGTCCCCAGGAGGGGGGGGGGACCATAAATGCCCCCACCATCCGCCCCTCTCCCGGTGACGACTCTCGGAGCTGCCTGGAACCACTGTCTGACTCACTCCTTCTTCATTTCTGTAACATTCGTGGCCTTTCCTCTAACTTTCGCTCTGTTGAGCACCACCTCTTCTCCTCTAAACCTCACCTTCTCTTTCTCTCTGAGACTCAGCTGTCTGAGACAACTGACAGCAAACCCTTTTCTGTATTCTCCTACTTTCTCTATTCTCATTTCAAAGCCAAAGGTGGCTGTTGTGTATATGTACGCAACGATCTATCTTGCTCTCGTGTTCCTGAACTTGATTCTTCTGAATTCTCTACTCTCTGTCTTCGGCTCTCCTGTCATTCTCTGACTAAATATATATGTGCTGTTTACTTATCTCCTAATTCTACTGACTATCAAAAATTCTTTGACTATCTTACTTCTACGATGGAACACATTCTATCCATTTCTCCTTTCTCTGAAATCTCCATTCTAGGAGATTTCAATGTTCACCACCACCTTTGGCTCTCCTCTCCTTTCACTGATCCACCTGGTGAACAAGCCTACATCTTTTCTATCCTTAATGACCTAGAGCAGCTTGTACAGCACCCTACCCGTATCCCTGACCGCCTTGGAGAGAGTTCCAACATACTTGACCTTTTCCTAACAACTAATCTTTCTGCTTACATTGTTAATCTTTTCTCTCCGTTGGGCTCCTCAGATCATAACCTTATTACCTTAACCTGTCCCATTGCTCCGGTACAGCCTGTGACCCTCCAAAGAAACGCCGCCTGAGGCACTTTGGAGCTGCAGATTGGGAGGCCCTCAGGCAGTACTTCTTTGATTTTCCTTGGAATGATTATTGCTTCCATGGCCAGGAGCCATCTGAGTGTGCCCTGCACATTACAGAGGTTATTCTCTCGGGCATGGAAGCATACATTCCTTTCTCATATCCTCTGACTAATGCAAGAAAGCCTTGGTTTAATCATGCTTGTTCTAATGCTGTCCGCAACAGAGAGAGGGCCTTTAAAAGGTACCGGAGCCAACCCACCCCTGAATCACATCTTTTTTATATTTCTGCCCGGAATCATGCTAAGTCTGTTCTTCGCTCTACTAAAAATAATTTCATCCGTGCTAAATGTTCCCAACTCTCCAACTCGAACTCTTCTCGCTCCTTTTGGCACCTTGCCAAAAACCATTCTAACAACTTAACCTCATCATCCTTCCCTCCTCTTTTCTACTCTGATGGCTCTGTAGCTATTTCTTCTACTGATAAAGCAGATCTCTTTGCTCAGACTTTCTCCTCCAATTCCACCTTAGACAATTCCGGTGCTGTTCCTCCATCACTTCCGCCCTCAGACTTCCTCATGACTGGCATTAAAATTTCTTCACCTGATGTATTTTCTGCCATCACTGGCCTCAATATTAACAAGGCATATGGGCCTGATGGAGTCCCTCCTGTTGTCCTCAAAAACTGTGCTTCTGTGCTTACACCCTGCCTAGGTAAACTCTTTCACCTTTGTCTCTCAACTTGTACCTTTCCTTGTTGCTGGAAGTTTGCTTTCATTCAGCCAGTCCCAAAGAAGGGTGACCATTCCCAACCTTCTAACTATCGTCCAATTGCTTTAACATCCTGTGTCTCAAAAGTTTTCGAATCAGTTCTTAACAGAAAAATTTTAAAGCATCTTTCCTGTCACAACCTTCTTTCTGATCGTCAGTATGGGTTCCGTCAGGGACGCTCCACTGGCGATCTTCTCACCTACCTTTCAGACACCTGGTCATCCTCCTTTCGGGACTTTGGCGAAAGCTTTGCCATTGCACTTGACATCTCAAAGGCTTTCGATCGAGTCTGGCATAAATCTTTGATTTCCAAACTGCCCTTCTATGGTTTCTATCCTTCTATCTGTGCCTTCATATCTAGCTTCCTTTCTGGTTGTTCTATAGCTGCTGTTGTAGACGGCCATCGTTCTTCTCCTAGACCTATCAACAGCGGTGTTCCTCAGGGCTCTGTCCTATCACCAACTCTCTTTCTTTTATTCATCAATGACCTTCTAAGCTGTACATCTAACCCTATCCACTCATATGCTGAAGATTCCACCCTTCACCTTTCCATTCGGTTCCCGCAACGCCCATCTCAGCAGTTACTTCAGCAAACAAGGGATGAGGCTATAGCACACCTAATGTCTGACTTGGATCATATCTCTGATTGGGGTAAAAACAATCTTTTTATTTTTAATGCATCAAAAACTCAGTTCTTACACTTATCAACCCGACAAAGTCTTCCTCAGGATTACCCACTAATGTTTAATAATGTCCAGCTCAGTCCTGCATCATCCTTGAACATGCTTGGGGTTTCATTCTCTCGGGATTTGTCTTGGAAAGAACATATTACATCTCTTGTGAAATCTGCTTCCAAGAGATTAGGTGTGCTGGGCCGACTCCGAACTTTCTTTACCCCTGCACAGATGTTGACCTTGCACACGGGTTTTATTCGCCCGTGTATGGAGTACAACTCTCATGTGTGGGGAGGCTCCCCACATGCAGCTCTTCCTAATAGGGTGGAGTCAAAGGCTTTTCGTCTCATTAACTCTCCTCCTCTTACTGATTCCCTTCAACCTTTGTCTCTTCGCCGCAATGTTGCTTCTTTATCTCTCTTCTATCGCTACTTCAATGGTCACTGTTCCTCTGAACTGTCTGCTTGCATCCCTCCACCTCTACAACGGGCACGTAGTACCCGTCTAGCAATAAACTCTCATCCCTTTTCTGTCCAACTTTCTAATGCAAGAGTTAACCGTTACTCCTAGTCCTTCATTTATGCAACTGGTCAACTCTGGAACTGTCTCCCTCTGTCTGTATTCCCTACTTCCTATGATCTCCAATCTTTCAAACGCAGTGTGTCCAGGCATCTCGAAATGAACGGATCTTGAATTTGGCTCTCTTTGGCATTGTTTTTACTTTTTCTTGGAAGGAACAGTATGCGGGCCCATGGTCTTTTGTTCCTTCTTCCTTGCATAAAAAAAAATGCCAAATGATTACCTGTAAACCAGGAATTCATTTACAAGGCTGGGTGATAACCTTATAACCAGCCAATACGTGTTCCCGACGTGACAAAAAGTGAGTTGGCGGAGAGTTAGTGCCCTTACCTGAAAAACAGCCAACTAAAAATACGAACAAGAAGCCTCGGGTCAGGACTGAATAACAAGTGACGACTAAGGACTTAACAAAGGATATGGATTGGATTGCAACACGGAATGTAAAGGGCGCGAATGATGAAGTGAAAGAGAGAGAGATACTGTCCAGGTGTTTGAGGCTGCAAAAATGGATGTATGTGGAATAACTGAGACAAAATGGTGAGGTGAGACTCTGAGAGATTGAGAGTAAGGTTGGGGAATATGAGCATGGGCAGGTGAGAATGAGAGGGAAATAGGAGTTTGTATTGTTGAGTGAAAGGTATGGAAAGAGTATGGTATATCAAAGAGTAGGGATTGGTCGACTCAAGGATTATGTGGGTAAGATTGAAAGTTGGACTACAAATGTGGGCGATTGTGTGTGTATTTGCGCCAATGCAAGATAGTGCAAGTAGAGTGAAAGAAGAGTTGTGGGCAAATGTGGAAGCAGGCTTGAAAAACTTTGAAAGAAATGGAAAAGTGTTTTTATTGGCGATATGATGGAAAAGTAGGGAAAATGAAGGTTGATGGTGTAGTTTGTGAGTGGGGTGTGCCTGCATAAATCGATGAGAATGGCAGTGCTCTAATGGATATTTATGCAGGGAGGGGGTTGGTGATAGCCAATTCCTTTTTTGGACACAGAATGATACACAGGTACATGTGGCGAGTTGATGAGAAGGGAGGGTGGTGAACTTAATAAACAGATGGCAATGATTGGCTATGTATGTGTGGATGACAGAATGAGAAGGTGTGTAGTGGATACTAGAGCACATAGAGGTTGGGGGAGTGGACTTTCTGACCATCACATGGTGGTGGCGAATGTGAAGGTTCAAATGAAATGGAGGAGTAGGAGAAGGGAAGGACAGGAGGAATTAGTACATAGAAAGAGGTTAGAAAGATTGCAAGAGAATGAAAAACAGGCTGAATATAAGAAAGAAGTGGAGACATGATTAGGTAGATATGATCTAGAGCAGATGGGTGACACAAAAGGTATGGGCAAGATATTCACAGAAGAAATCTGTGCAGCATGTGACGTGGTGTGTGGGGTGAAGAGAAGATGAAAGGGGGTGCAAGGAACACCATGGTAGAATGAAGAGGTGAGACAGGCTGTGACACAAAAGGAGAAAGCATATGGTGAGTGGATGAGAAATAGGGGCATGGAGGGAGTTGAGAGACAGAAGTGAGAATTAAATGTAGAGAGGAAGAGAGAGGTGAAGTGATTAGTAAGAGAGAGAAAGAAGAGAGTGGATGAGGAATGTGGAAGGAATTTGAGTGTAAAGTGGAGGGAATGTAAGAAAAATTTTTGAAAGAGGTAAAGAGAGTTAGACAGGGTGATAAAGTAGTAAGTAGGGGAGTGAAAGATAAAAATGGTAGATTGCTTCTGGAAAAGTGAGAAAAGGTGAGCAGATGGAGAGAAAACTTTAAGGAATTGTTGAACATAGAGAATGAAAGTAAAGTGAGAAGTGGCTGGGGAATGGCTGGAAGAAGGAGGGGAGTGAGAAGTGAGAACGAAATAAGTAGGATAGAATTAATGGGAGTAATGAAGAATGCCAAAATAGGGAAAGCCCTGGGAATTGATGGAACTGATGGAGTGTGTGGTGAAAAGCTGCAGCATGGGGGAGAGATAGTAGTAGAATGGATATGGGAGATGTCTGGATTAGCCTGGGAGGAAGGTAGAGTCCCAGAAAACTGGAAAACAGGTGTAATTATTACCCTGTACAAAGGAAAAGGGGAAAAAGAAGTGTGTGGTAATCACAGGGGCATTTGTCTACTTAGGGTAATAGGAAAAGTATATGGTAGGATACTGATTCACAAAGTTAGGAAAAAAAACAGAGCAATGAAGTGGAGAAGAATATAGAGGTTTTAGGAAGGGAAGAGGTGTAGATCAGAAATTCATTCTTAGCTCTTTAGTGGAAAAGTTTCTAGAGAAGGGAAAGAAGTTGTATGTGGCCTTCATGGATCTGGAGAAAGCATATGACTGGGTGGATAACATGGAATGTGGAATGTATTAAGATTATAAGGAGTAAACGGGAAGTTGCTGAATTCCCTGATGAGTATGTATGAGGTGAGCTAAGGCTGCAGTGCGTGTGGATAGTGAACCGAGTGAATTTTTCTATTTGAATGTTGGACTAGAACAGGGATGTGTCATGTCCCCATGGCTATTCAATCTGTATGTAGATGGGATTATAAAAGAGGTACAAGGAAGGAGACTGGATGTTAGAGTGACCCTAATGAGTGTGGGCAGTCTGGAAACTCCCTGCACTGTTGATTGCAGATGATGCTGTATTGTTAAGTGAAGACGAGGGGGAACTGCAAGGCTTGGTGAATAAGTTTGGGAGAGTGTGTAGCAAACGGAATCTAAAGGTGAATGTAGGGAAGGGTAAAGTTGTGGTCTTCTAGAGAACTGAAGTCACTGACTGTACAATGAGGCTGGATGAGGAGAAAATGAGACATGTGAGTGCTTTTAAGTACTGTGATAAGTAAGGATGGAAGTTTAGAAGGTGAAGTGCTTAAAGGGTACAACAAGGAAGAATGGTTGCTGGGTCTTTGAAAGGAGTGATAAGGAACAGGGAAGTGATCATGTAAGTAAAAAAAAAGTTGCATGACAGTATTGTGATACCAACCCTAACGTATGGAAGTGAAGCTTGGACCTTGTTAGAAGGGCACAAGTCAAGAGTCAGAGCAGTGGAAATAAATTATATGGGAGGAGCATGTGGAGTTACGTGGAGACAGACTGACAAATGAGAAGTGAAGGAGCGTTGTGCTGGATGTGGATGTGATACAAAACGTTTAGAGAAACACACTGAGGCTGTTTGGCCATGTGGAGAGGATGAAGAGCGAGAGGCTAACAAGGACAGTGCATGCAAGTGAGGTGGAGGGGGGGGAGAGGGAGTGGGAGGCCAACGATGAGATGGAGGGATGGATTGCAGAGGTATATGAGAGAGGGGGTTGTGAGTTTGTTAGCAGGGCAGTGAAATGGCCTTGGACAGGGCGACATGAAGACGATTTGTTTGTCCCCACCCTTTACAGGATTAAGGCTACTGGCAACAGATAGACAGAGAGATATAATTAATCCAATATGCTGAACGAAACTGTCTTTTTTACTTTTTTTTTTTACATGTGTACCTAGTGGCAGACCCTCGGGGGGAGGCCCAACAGGGGCTCCGCCGGCACAGATCACGGGTCCGGGGCGAGATGGGGCCCGAACCCATGCCAGAGGGCACAGGGCACCGCGGCCTCCAGGCTGCCGCCCCCGCTCAACAGCCAAAAAAATAAAAATGGAGTCTTTAGGTTAAAAAGGAGTGCCAAATTCCTGATCATGCACTTCTCCTCACAATATTAATCTAGCCAGCTCGATCTCTTGTCCTAGCCTCACCGACTTCCATACCTTTCTTCCTCACACACTCATCCACCACATCCCTCCTTCTTCTTGACCTACCTCGCCTCCTCTTTCCTTCAGATTCGCTCAGATATACCCCTTTCACCATTCTATTGTTATCCATTCTCTCTACATGACCATACCATTTCAGTACACTCTCTTCGATTCTGATGTCCACAGACTTCCTCACTCCATATCTTTCATGAATCACATTATTTCATATCCTATCCACTCTCCGTACTCCACATACATTCTTCAGTAGTCTCATCTCCACTGGTCTCATTCCTGACTTTTCATTTTCATGCCATACCATTCTCTCACATCCAAATGTTAAAATTGGCACTAACACTCCTTCATGTAAGCCTCATGCAGCTGCAGCACTAAAGCCTCTGTTTCTTATCAAGGCCTTCATTTCATCAGCTACTTTCCTTCCTTGTGTCACTCTACTTTCCACTACTTTTGCATATTTTCCTCTCTTCTCTGTCACTGCACCGAAGCATTTGAACTGTCTCACCAATTCCAGTCTCTCTCTATTCACTGTAACATCACACTAGGAGCAACGTTCTCTCTCAATTGCCATCTTTTTACTCTTTTCTGCATTTCCTCTCAATGCTCAACGCTCACAGACATCAGCAAAACTCTGCACTAGTATACCAAGTTCTTGTCTGGTATTTGCAAGTGGTACTGCATCATCAGCATTCAACGAATTTGGGATATTTCATCCTGATATCACCATTCATTACCAACGCCATTCCCCTTTCCATTTTTCGTGTTTCTGCTTCTCTCATCACCCCATCCACATATATATTGAACAACAACGGGGACATCACACAACCTTGTCGCACGCCCACACTGATCGTGAACCATTCATTTAGATGCCCATTAACCCTTTCATATGCTTCACTACCATCATAAATAGTCTTGACGGCGCCTAGCAGCTTACCATCTACACCTTACATGCGTAAAATCTTCCACAATCCTTCTCTGTCTACTTTGTTGTATGCTTTTTCTAGATCCATAAATGCCATAAACACATTATAGTCCTCCTATCAAGCCTTCTCCACTATCTGTCTTACTGCAAATATTTGATCCACACATCCTATGCCACTCCCAAACCCACCTTGTTTATCACTCACAAGGACTTCTGATATCTCACTTACTTTCTCTATAATAATTCTTCCATATACCTTCCCTACCACACAAAATAAACTTACGCCACGATAGTTCTTGCACTCACTTCCCTCGCCTTTATTTTTGTACAGGGGTACAATCACAGCATTTATCCACTCTGCTGGCACAGTTTCATTCATCCATGCCTTTTTACATATCTCCAACAAGCACTTCATTCCACCCTCTCCACCACACTTAATCATCTCTGCATACGAGTCATCAATCCCAGCTGCTTTCCCATATTTCAGCTGCTTCACAACGTTCTTCACTCGTGCAAGTGTCACGTTTCCTGGCACTTCATTCCTTCCCTGCACACCCCCAAAACAAATCATGTTTATGGTGGCGCTGTTCTCTCTATTTCCATTCATCAGGCTTTCAAAATGCTTCATCTGGTCCTTACTTCATCCCCATGGGTTAATAATCTACCACTTACATCCTGCACGCAATCACATTTCTTTCCGCTGTCACTTCTACATTTCTGTACCTCTTTCCAGAATAACTTCCTATTTTCGGTGTAGTCTGCATTCATTTTTATTCCTAGATCATCATTTACCTCCTCCTTTTCCCTTTCCTCTAGTCTTTTTACGTACTTCTTGTTCACAATATACTCAGTTGTTATTTCAACTGAACCCCTGTGTTGTAACAACTCCAAGCCACTTCTTCCTATTTTCTTCCACTGCTCTCTTAACCTCTTCATCCCACCATGCCGTACCTCCGTACCTTTCTTCTTTGTAGTTACTCTTGCCACACCACACACCACTTTAGCACTCCTAACTAAGCAATCCCTATATGCATTCCACAGGCTGTCCAGATGTATTTCATTCCAATTCACTGATTCTAACTCCTCCCCTACTTTGGTCCAGCATTCATCTGCCATTTCTTTGATCCTCAGCTTCTCGACTTTCAGTCTTTCTCCCTGACTGCTCCTCTCTCTCCTGGTCCACCTCACTCCTCTCAGCTTGATATTGCATACCGCGTCATATGATCTGACAGACCTTCACATCGTCCTCTCACGGCCCTCGTATCAGCAACCATTCCCAACATCGACCTCGCTACTAGCACGTAATCACTCAGGCTCCTTTCAAAACGATCCCGGTTCCCTCTATACCATGTAAATTTATGTGCATCTTTGTTTGAAGTACGAGTTAAAAAGGCAAGTTGATCGACCAGCACATTACTTTTCGTTGACTTAAATGACTGTCATTAAACCAGCACAGCAGTCGCCATAACCTTAAGAATGGCACTGAAATGTCCAATGTTGGAAACGAGACAGTCAGTGGTATCCAGTGGTCAGCCTTGATCAAACGTTTTCTGGTCACATTGCTGCGGAATACGTTAAATCTGAGCTACAATAAACATACTGAACTAACGCACGTCACCTCGAAAGGTACATTATTTTTTAAGCGATATTTTAAACAACATACAACCAACCCATTATGACTTAATAATAATTGATGGTTTTTTAAACATCAGGAAAAGGAATATAAAAAGGAAGGATGAAAAGATGATGAGGAGCAATGAACCGTTTGAAAGGCAAATGCGTAACTAGATATACTGTATTATTCTGCCTAAAGGTGGACGACGTTATTCAGCGGAAGGTGAACACTGCTCGAAAGAAGTTAAGTAGCATACATACCATGATAAAGAAGAAAATGATTAAGGGTATTAAGAAAGTAATAAGAGATAATTGCAAAGGGGACATACGAATAGCCTACCCCAAAAGATTAGTATTTTTTTTTAGATGTACTGTCAGAGACAAAAGCTTGCCTACTATTCCAGTGAGTCTACTTCAGCATTATGGCACACTCGTCACTCGTCTCCCTGGTACATCATATCAGACAGAGTGATCCACGAGCAGAAAAACATGTCAGCCCTCTCGGTTTACAGTGCTGGCCAACAAGTGAATGCAGTAAGTGGCAGAGATGAAATACTAGAACTTTTGTCCCCAACAATATAACGCACAAAATAATGTAGCATATTATTTCTGCATGTAAATGTATTATTCCATATTATTAAGCCCCAGTGAAGGACCGGATACTTCTTATAGGAAGAGCGAGGCCATAATTCACGCTTCACCATGCTGGTCAAATATGAACAAGGAAGGGCTGTCTGTAGGAAGAGTGATGCATGTAAAAATCGATGTTGGAGTGTTGTACTGACCGTGACTCTGTACATCAGACTTTGCATATATCATAAGTAGAACCGACGGGGTGCAAATGTATGTATGGGCATTGAGTGCTATTCTACTAGCACCCTCAATTTAATATCCGCCATGCTGTGGGCTCCTACCCTATACGTTAAGGTCACGCAACGCGAAGGGAGTACACTTACCACCGATCCTAAATAGAAAATGATTAAATTCAGACAAAAGTAATAATATAGACGGTATTTAGGATGTGGGCTGCTTTAAACAAGTATTTGTTTCATTTATGACCACTGAAAACCCAACTGGTATACTCTCTGCAATGTTGGACCACTGTGTTGGCATAGATACTGTATCTATGAAATCATAATAGGCAGGGAAGAAGTACCATTAAAAGGGGTACTCAGATGGGTCTGAAAACGGAAGATTTGACTTTACCATGAGACCTTGACCTTCAGTGACTGTTCTCAAAACCGAATCTCTTCATCCTTACTTGAACTTGAAACCTCCCACAATTTTGGGTAGAAATCAGTATGAAACTGTTTAAGTTGCCTTTGCCATGTGGCCTTGACCTTTGGCCTTTCTTTTTAGCCTGATATTAAACTGACTGCTTTGAAATTCACTTTCAAATATTCTCGCGTTACCTTGAACGCTTTCTCAAAGTGTACTCTAAATCAAACAAAAACTGTTGAAGACAGTCATGCCACTTAACTTTGGCCTTTGACCTATTTTTCTTTAAAAAACAGGTCAGCCCCTTGGCTGACCCTCAATAATTCCGCCATGGCTGCATCAAGTCCGATCAAAAGCGTTTCACTTATTACAGACAGATACATGTTTGAAATCTGACCTTCCCTGTCACTTTGACTTTTGACTGATTGTTCTCAAACTCGAATCCTTTTATTTTTGCCATCCCTACAGCCCTTCCGCAAAGTATCGTCTAAACACGATAAACGGAGTTAAGTTGACCTTGCCTTTTGGTCTTGGCCATTGGCTAATTGCTCCCAAAATGACTCACTTAGTTCTTGCTTTGGCATAAACCATTACACCACGTTCGGTCTACATCGGACAAAATCTGTCAGATGATGTCATCCTTTAAACTAGTTATGCGATCTTCATGTTTGAATTATTGTTCAAAAGAAAAAGAGGAACAAGAACAAGAAGCTTACTCATTGGCTATCCGTCAACCCATCCACCAAGTTTGGTTGAGTGAACGAGAATGTTGAGTTACACACACACACACACACACACGATTGAAACGTAATATACTCTCTCGGGCGGGAATAATAATCAATAACAATTAAGACCTACATAATTATGCTCAAGTCCAGATGTAATTTATGCAAGGTCATTAAAGAGGATAATGAAAAATTAATTCATCTATGAACTATATTGTTCAATAATGATTTAAAAAGTAGTTATAAGTGTCTGATTTTAAGTACTGACCGGTGTGTCTGACATCAGTTTCAAGAAAAGTGTTTGACTCAGTCTGATCTAAATCTTGTATCACAAATTTCCTGATAATATCATCCCCATCTCCTCTCTCTCAGCAAGCATAAGAAAATTTCACCCACACTGTTCTCCAGTAGAATGTGCTTGCATTCTTTCTATGATTTCCATATATTCACACTATCTGTGACACTCCTTATAAACATTGTGTACTTGCGTTTCTGTATGCTGTTGATCTCCAGGAAATGTTGCACTGAAACGTAAATACTATAATAAAATCAGTAACGTCAACAAACAGTACCTGATCTGTTGCTCACCGATTACAGGGCTGAGATTTGGTTCCTGTTTGTAGTGAAAAGTTTTCTTTCGATTTGCTGGATTATTGAATAGGCCAAGATTCTCCATCCTCATCAGCAGCCATGTCAGGGTCATTACACCAGTCACCACCATTAGAGCTGCAGGGAACAATATAGATATGATTACTGTATTGCACAGTTAACGATGCACAGTATTATCACGAGTAAATTTCGCAGACAAGCCCGGGTACCATTGTGTCTAGCCTTCCATATTTCGTATTCCTTTCCAAACGTCGGTGAGCAGTCTTCCTTCTTGTACTTTTTTACTGTGCGTTTCAGTGAACACCATCCAGCGTCACAACTGACAGGAATACGTCATTTAACTGTTGATCATGATGGTATCTTTATACTCAAGGTTCAATGATGTGTTAACAAATATGACCATGAAAATTCTGGCAATTCACTGGGCCGCTGTTGACTCATTTGATAAGGCAAACATTATAAATGTTAAATATATCCTGTTCAAGTTCAATGTGGCGAGGAAAAACGGTGTCTGAAAATGGCTCACTTGGCCTGGTGTCCGTATCTGACATCTATTTGTATTAAAAACAAAACATTATTTTTAGTCCATACAGACTGTTTCATCTTGGTTTCGATACAAGATGGAATAAAGGGCAATATTAGGAGTGACTTCTTGAAAAATACGGATATTTTGCTGAACATGAGAAAGGCCACTGTCAAAACTCTATATAAGATTCTCAAGATGGAATAAAGGGTAATATTAGGAATGACTTCTTGAAAAAAAGATATCTTACTGAACACAAGAAAGGACACTGTCAAAACTCTATACAAGATTCTCTATTCGATTGTGAAAACACTAAATCGAGTACTGCGTGGACATTTCACTGTTCATCTAAGAAGCTTACGTAATATTTCCACCTCATCAAATTTGTTTACTTTCTGCATTCCATACAAATGCAATCAGCAAAAGCTTTACGAGAACGCCCTGAAAGAGGCATCAAACTTGAAACATATTTCAGCAAGACTGCACAAAATATTAATTTGAAATGCATATGTGATGTTATAAAGGATAAGTTCATAAGAAAATAGGATATTTTTTTACTATATAATATTAGCTGACGATATAACTAATGTATTCAGAGAGAAAACATCAGTTGCTGAAATAGCATCAGAGATGAGTTTGTTCTGGGATTATCATTCTTCTTTGCAGTAAATGAATTGCATCTGCACCACTGACATTTGTTGGGGATTGTTGTGTTGACATGGAGGGCAAAGCTGACCTGGGAGAAGTAGCAGTGGGTATGAGTGTATGGCTGAGTAAGGAATACGAGTAACTGACTCTTCCCAGGGAGCCAAAACACATGCCCATAACATGTGTCCGAGAAGAGGAAACGAAACAAAAGATTTCCTTATTTTCATTTTTTATTTTTTTCGGGGGGGAGGGGGGACTCGACCTCCGGGCCGAAGCCCCAGGACATTAAGCTAAGTTTGTTTATTATTTCTTTTTTTAATTTAATTATATTTTTAACTGTATATTTAATATTCATTTCTTATTAATAATGAGAAGATTAACTAATTAATACAGAAAAAGACAAATCCTTAATCTAACATCCGAACACTGATAAAGCTGACAAAGAAATACCTACCCTACACCAGCGCCAAAAGATACCAATAACTAAACCTAACTAAACAATCAAACAACAACAGTGTGCCTACACTAATGGGTAAAACACCTCGACCAACTGAACACACACCATCGACTGGAAATATGTGATGCCTCTCTACATTGCACACTTGCACCCATCACCTGTTGACTCTCAGACGAGGCACATGGATTAATTAGGGGACATCAGTATATGAAAGAGAACCAAACCAGTCAGGAGCTATTCTATATATGTCAACGGTCGGCCCTACTTCACAAAACTAAACAAACACATGCAAAACATTTACATATGTATAAAAGTGAAATGCCTCGCCGAACTGAACACCATCAACTGGAAGTGCCCAATACCTTTCAGTACTGCACACTTGCACGCATCAGCTTCTGACTGTCAGTATAAGAAATGAAACAGTAAAAAGCAGAAACTATTTCAGTTACATCAACTGTCAAACCCCAATTAAGTATTTGAAGAAAGTATACATGTTTACATTTGATAAAAATCATAATAAAAAAAAAAGTCACAACACTCTGATCATTCCGGTCTCCCTCAAAAAAGCCATTAATCGATCAGTCACACAAGATCCCCATCACTCAGGGTGGTGGAAAGGGTGAAGGGAACGTCCGCTGCGCTGCAGTAATTTATACAGGAATCACGCTCAAGAATAAATCGTCAACAGCGCAGGCTGGTATGACCGATATATAACACCGCACCACTGATGTTACAGTGTGGTGAAAACAGTTTCTCATTTTATGGCAACATGTATGTGAGAAGTGTCCTATTCATACCCAAGCATGCCAATTTATTTTCTTCTAGGTGACTTGGACAGTAGTCAGAATCATTGTCGCCAAGGACTGGCTTGCGAGCTGGAATATTCAGTCTGGTCCACTGGCCTTGCACTGATAATTGGATTCTTTCCGAGTGAAAGACTTGACCGTAGTTTACGCGAAATGCCCCAAGTCTCTTCGAGTTCTAAAGCCGACTTCACAAGTAAGTCAGGTGGCTTATTGCTGTCAATATGACAATGACCAGACACCCAGGTCAGCTTGAATTACTTTGTGCACAAATATAATTTATTAATGTTGCCGTCCTGGACTTCATGCGAATCTGTAATGCCAGAAGCAATTGCATGAAGAGCTGACTGAGAGTCTGAAATCATGACATGTTCCTCATACTGTCAACACCAAACTACATGCACATTACACACTTGACTTTCTATTCAAAATTTAACAAAAAGAATGGCATCTAATAACCAAGTGTCAGAGTCCCCAGTGGGGAGGACCATAAATGGCCCCACCATCCGACCCTCTCCCGGTGATGATCCAGCGAGATGCCTGGAACCACAGTCTGACTCACTTCTTCTCCATTTCTGCAACATTCGCAGCCTTTCCTCAAACCTTATATATGATGAACATTACCTCTCCTCCTCTAAACCTTACCTTTTCTTCCTAACTGAGACTCAGTTGTCTGAGGTGATTGATGGCAAACCCTTCTCTGTATCCTCCTACTTTCTCTGTACTTGCTCCAAAGCCAAAGATGGCTGTTGTGTATATGTACACAATGATATCTCTTGCTCTCGTGTTCCTGAACGTTAATCTTCTGAAATCTCTACTCTCTTGCTTCAGCTTCTCTGTCATTCTCTGACTAAATATATCTGTGCTTTTTACTTATCACTTAACTCTACTGACTATGAAAAATTCTTCGACTATCTTACTTCTAGGATGAAACACATCCTATCAATTTCTCCTTTCTCTGAAATCTCCATTCTAGGAGATTTCAATATTCACCATCACCTTTGGCTCTCCTCTCCTTTCACTGATACACCTGATGAACAAGCCTACATCTTTTCTATCCTTAATGACCTACAGCAGCTTGTACAGCACCCTACTCGTATCCCTGACCGCCTTGGAGAGAGTTTCAACATACTTAACCTCTTTCTTACAACTAATTCTTCTGCTTACACGGTTAATCTTTACTCTCCGTTGGGCTCCTCTGATCATAACTTTATCACCTTAACCTGTCCTATCACTCCATTAAGGCCTGTGGACCTTCCCAACAAGCATTGGTTGTGGCTTTTTGGAGCTGTTGCTTGGAAGGCTCTCAGGCAGTACTTCTTCGATTTTCCCTGGAATGGTTATTGTTTCCATGGCTGGGAGCCATCTGATTGTACCCTGCGCATTACGGAGGTTATTCTTTCGTGCACGGAAGCATACAGTCCTTTTTCATCCTTTGACTAGTGCAAATAAAACCTTGGTTTCATCACGCTTGTTCTTGTGGTGTCCACAATAAGGAGAGGGCAAACTGGACAGCAGAACACACTCACATCCCACACTTCACCATTAACAACAATCCCCTACCACACACACACACACACACAAAATCCTTGGTATAACATACAATACATCAGTGTCATTTAAACAACACATCACAAACATCAAAAATAAATTTACACCTAGACTCAATGCCTTGATGTCACTTGCCCATAAAACATTTGGACACAACCAAGAAACCACAATCACAGTATACAAACAATATATACGTTCAGTGATGAATTATGCAAGCCCTACTTGGGCTCCTAACGTCACTAAAACACATTATAACACTCTACAGACATTACAAAACAAGGCCCTAAAAATAATCACAGGCTGCACAGCTACTACACCTACAGACCACCTACACCAAGAAACCAAAGTCCTCAAAGTCAAGGATCATCTAGAGATGAGACGCACCCAAATTCTCGCTCCAGCCTCCACAAACCCACAACATCCACTACACTACATGGCAGCTCATCCACACTCACCAAGGAACATCAAAACAACACCCAGCACACGATATCATACACAAATACTTTCATCTCTTCCCCCCTGCCCGTCTCAGACCAGCTTCCAGAAGCATACTGTATTCATAATCAAATCACTCGCCGATCCATTCAGTCACTTGAAGACAACACACAGTTGCATGCGCGGCCTCCTGATATCCATCCTTCTGAATCCTATCTCCCTCGTGAGGACAGGGTTCACCTGGCCAGGCTGAGATGTGGGCATCATCCAGCCCTCTTAAGTTATCAGAAGAGGCTGGATGACTCCGTCATTGATGCCTGCCCAGGATGTAACACAGCATCCCATACAATTAAGCACATAATGGAAGACTGCATTACACACAGTCACTTACGCCAACAACACAACATACACTCATTGAGAGCTTTGCGGAAAAGGAATGTCTCGGCCATGGCCTTCCTTAGGGACTCGGGGCTGTTCGGCCAGACTGCATAGGAAACAACAACTACTACTACTACAAGGAGAGGGCCTACTAAAGGTAATGGAGCCAACCCATTTCTGACTCATCTCTTTTATGTTTCTGCCCGGAATCGTGCTAAGTCTGTTCTTGGCTCTGCTAAGAATAATTTCATTCGTACTAAATGCTTTGAAATCCCCAATTCGAATTCTTCCCGTTCCTTTTGGCACCTTGCCAAAAACCTTTCTAACAACTTTACCTCGTCATCTTTCACTCCTCTTTTCCACTCTGATGATTCTATAGCTATTTCTTCTACTGATTAAAACTAAATCTTCACTCAGACTTTCTCCTCCACTTCCACCTTAGACGATTCTGGTGCTGTTCCTCCATCACCTCCCCCATCTGACTTTTTCATGGCTTCACCTGATGTATTTTCTGCCATCACTGGCCTCAATACTAACAAGGCATATGGGCATGATGGGGTTCCTCCTGTTGTCCTCAAGAACTGTGCTTCTGTGCATACACCCCGCCTAGGTAAACTCTTTCGCCTTTGTCTATCAACTTGTACCTTTCCTTCTTGCTGGAAGTTTGCTCTCATTCAGCCAGTCCCAAAGATGGGTGACCATTACCAACCCTCTAACTATCGAGCAATTGCGTTAAAATCCTGTGTCTCAAAAGTTTTCGAGTCTATTCTTAACAGAAAAATTTTAAAACATCTTTCGTATCACAACTTTCTTTCTGATCGCTAGTATGGGTTCAGCCTAATACGTTCTCCTACCTTTCAGACTCCTGATCGTCATCCATTTGGGACTTTGGCGAAAGCTCAAAGGCTTTCAATCGAGTCTAACATAAATCTTTAATCCCCAAACTGCCCTCTTAAGGTTTTTTTCCTTCTCTAACTTCCTTTCTGGTCGTTCTATAGCTGCTGTTGTCGACGGCCACCTTTCTTCTAGAGCTATCAACAGTGGTGTTCCTCAGGGCTCTACCCTATCACTAAGTCTCCTTTTTATTTATGAATGACCTAAGCTGTACATCTATCCTTATTCACTCATATGGTGATAACTCCACCTTTCACCTTTCCATTCGTTTCCCATAGTGTCCATCTCAGCAGTTACTCGATCAAACAAGGGATAAGGCTATGGCACACCTAATGTCTTATTTGGCTCATATCTCTGACTGGGGTATAAGTAATCATGTTTTTAATGCATCAAAAACTCAGTTCTTACATCTATCAATCCGAGAACATCTTCCAGAGGAGTTCATTCTAATTTTTGGTATTATGCAGCTTAATCCTGCATCATCTTTCAATATACTTATGGTGTCATTCTCTCGGGAATTATCTTGAAAAGAACATAATATTACTACTGTTGTGTAATCTGCTTCTAAGAGATTATGTGTGTTAAGTTGACTCCGTGATTTCTTTACCCCTACACAATTGTTGACTTTATACACGGGTTTTATTCGCCCCTGTGTAGAATAAACTCTCATGTGTAGAGAGGCTCCCCACATACAGCTCTTCTCAACAAGGTGGAGTCAAAGGCTTTTCATGTCATTAACTCTCCTCCTCTTACTGGCTTCCTTCAACCTCTGTTTCTTCACCGCATTATTGCATCTTCATCTAATTTGTATCCCCACTTCAGAGGTCACTGCTCCTCTGAATAGTCTGCTTGCATCCTCCTATCACTACGACGGATGCGTAACACCCGTCAAGCAACACATTCACATCCCTTTTCTCTCCATCTTTCTAATGCAGAGTTAACCATTACTCCCAGTTCTTCATATACACAACAGGTCAACTCTGGAACTGTCATCATCTGTCTATTTCCTGCAGCCTATGATCTCCAGGCTTTCAAATGCAGTGTGTCCAGGCATCTTGAACTGTACGGATCGTAGATTTGGCTCTCTGATATTTTTTTTTCTTGGAGGAAACAATATGTGGACTCCTGGCCAGTGGCTCCTTCTTCCTTGAAGTAAAAAGATGTCAACAATCTTCAATGGCAAAAATGTTAGAGGTAAACAAGGATGTATCAGTCAGCAACTGAAACCTGAAAGAAAATTCAGATGACCACACACTAGCACGTACACCTTCACTCGACATGGAGCCTTCGTTGTATAGTTGGTGGGACCCAAAATAATTTCTAATGATGTTACCGAACAAGTGATGGACTTCCGTCTTTGCCGCCTCGGTCATAGGTGTTCGGAGCCATGAAATATCAGCAGTAAAGCTGGGTGGCTCAGAAGGTGCTATATTTTAAAACACCAACTCGTCACAATCAGTGAGGTCCACTCAAACTTCCTGGGTCGGGAAGTAGAGGTGCATGAGAAGTGGTCGACAAACTCCCAGCATAAGGTGGTGGTATTGACACAGGGGGTACAGTATACTCGTAGACCACAGCCCCAATAATAAACTTCTGTACAATTCTATTGCAGTTTCTGTCCTTTCTTAATATATATATATATATATATATATATGCTGTTATCCACAAGGAAAAGGAGACACGAGATATCCCGAGCGCTTTCGTGTATTCACATCTTCGGGGGAGAGCAAACCCTTTTCTTGTTCAGTATTTGCTACCTATGTGATACTTTAGCCAAAGGCATTTTGCACGTACACATTATAGTAACATACTATGTGACACTCCATTCTCCTTTGCCTGCTTTCTGTTTGTCTCAACACTAATCATAAATTATTGCTCTACCTGTGACCTATCCTGTCCTTGACCATTCAACCACACCTGTCCAGGTTGGTGTTGCCAACACTGCATTCTTTATTTTATATGACGGACAGTGTGTTCTTACTATGGCTAGGATTTTTTTTTTTTTGAGGAGAACGAGGTAGGCAAGCTTTTCTACACAAAATCTTTATTATCAGGAGTCACTCCAAAAAGTGTCTGTGTGCATAAAAAATTATTTCATCAGTAACACAAGACTTACTGATGTGACATTAGTGCCTGATATTGCCTTAGGACATACATTTTATCCTTCCCATTGCATGCATTTCACTACCTCTTTCACATCAAAACTGAGGGCAGAATGGGTGGCAGGAATGTTGCTAAGACTATTAGCCAGTGGCTAAGGCAGGCCGTTGCCTATTGCTGGCCCACCAAGTCGGAGAGAGAAAGAAGGCGAGGAAAGGGAAGGGGATGGGGGAGGGGCTGAACATACCTTTACTTGAAATAATTGACACGATCTCGTAAAAAAAAAAAAAAAAAGATAGACAACGTGAAAGTTTTCATTTTGGTCAGGAGAGACGAATGTGGGGACTTTTTTGTGATACATTTTTTTTTTTCTTAAGCTCATGTCAGTTACCAAAGGAAAAGATTCTTATGATGAAAATGACATGATCTTGTTTTTGTTTGAGGGAAGTCATAAAATAACTGCATTAATAAATATAACAAAAACCATACATTGAAAATCACATTTACTCGCTCGGGATATCTCGTGTTTCCTTTTTCTTGTGGATAAAAGCATATCTGTGAATCACGTGTTATTAAGTGATTTAATTGCATATATATAC
>JAGKTI010004234.1:13227-26266 GCA_018397915.1 Birgus latro
AAGCTCCCTAGCACCTCTTCCTTAGCGATCTATTTTCGAAACTACCCTATAATATCTTCATTTTTGCCTATATATTTTTAACGTCGACAGATTGCATGAATAATAAACAGGATACCACCACCACCACCACCATTAAAACCACAACTACCACCACCACCACCACCACCACAACCACAACTACCATCATCCCATCTCACCTGCAGTTCCATTGGGGACAGCACTGCCCTGGTAGCGTATATCTGGCACATCCTGCAGGTCTGGGCGCGGGGGCATCAGTACATTCCTGTCTCCTGCTCCTTATCAGTCCATTGTCACAGTAGTAAATGATACAGGGGGTTGACAGAATTTTCCACTCCTCTCCAGCCTTCCGTCTCACTCCTGTCGGGTCCACACACTCCCTGTAGACGGAAGTAAACAGAAGGTAAGGGACACAAACAGATGGTGCAAACAGACAATGAACGGATCTTGAATTTGTCTCTTGTTATCTTTTGTCTTTTTTTGGAAGGAACAGTTCCTTCTTCCTTGCATAAAGAGACAGATGGTGCAGACAGACAGATGGTGCAGACAGACAGATGGTGCAAAACAAAAGCAAAGCAGATGGTGCAAACAAAAACAGATGGTGCAAACAAAAACAGGTGGTGCAAAAAGAAACCGATGGTGCAAAAAGAAACAGATGGTGCAAAAAGAAACAGATGGTGCAAACAAAAACAGATGGTGCAAACAAAAACAGACGGTGCAAACAAAAACAGACGGTGCAAACAAAAACAGACGGTGCAAAAAAAATAGGTGGTGCAAACAAAAACAGACGGTACAAACAGATGGTGCAAACAAAAACAGATGGTGCAAACAAAAACAGATGGTACAAACAGAAATAGAGTCTGCAAACAGTGGGTGATTATTGTGGCTCATATGGTATCAACACTCCCCCCAAACAAAAGAAAAAGGTAGACAAGTTGATAGGAGGAACAGACAGTGCACACAGAGGCAGACAACACGCACAAAAGTTGATAGTTTGCATAGGTAGGTAGTTTGCTAAAGTAGATGATGCGGACAGGAGTGCATAGCGCAAATAGAGGTAGATAGTGCGGACAGAAGTGGGAAACAATGGAATACAGTACAGTACTAGAGGTGTCCTGACTGTGTGAGGGTTAAGGGCGAAAGCTACCAACGCACGCACGCACACACACACACGAGACAAATAGGGACAGAAAAAGAAAAAAACAGACAATGAAAGACAAAGAATGAGAAGGACAGACAAAAAGAAATAAAGACACAAACTCACATGGAACAATTATAAACGGGGCAGCAGTCTGAGTCGAGGTGTGGTAATTTTGTGCATCCCTCGTGCGGTGTGGTGCAGGGTGTGGTGGGGATTACAATGCCACAGTTCACCACACCAGACTGGCACCGACACTCCCGGCATCTTCCTTCCCGCCACACCTCGCCATCCTCCCTCACTACCCACGTCTCGTCTACGCACTGCAGGGCTTCGTCACACTGGTCTTCTGGTACTGTGGAGGAGGGGGATTTTTTTTTTTTTTTTAAATAACTGGCATCTTGATCCATCCATTTGCTTGTTCATTCATTCATCCATCCATCCCTCTGTTCATTCATTCATCCATCCATCCATCCGTCATTACCTAAGTTTCGTCCACGCATTCCTTCATTGCACTCTTCCAGCATTAATAATAATAATAATAATAATAATAATAATAATAATAATAATAATGTCATCCACTCACCTCCACACTCAGGCTGTCGAACAAGGACAAGCTCTGCTGTTATGAAGGGCGGGAAATTTGACAGCCTCGCTCCACATGTCAGACGCGCACACACCTCTCCCACCTCAGCCACGGCGGTCCCATAGCCATACTCCACCCCGTTTATGCAGCATCCTAGGCAGCAGAGAAAGCCAGGATAAATACTGTAAATTCATATGGTTGAAAAAATGCACACAAACTTTTCTCTAGACTCCCAGGCAACATAAACACTGTCCTTTGCCGCTGTGTAGTTAGGATGTGAAATTCAAAAATACTTTATTTTTAACTAGATATGATATTGCTATTTCTCCAACTCCAGTCATTCATAACAACAGCTTAACACTAGAATATGATGCTGTCACCAAGAAATTCTACTGAAACAATGGAGAAGTCTAAATATTGCATTATTCTGACACTAGCCTACGAGAAATACTAACAGGACTTAAATCATCGCTTAATATTAATGAAATATAGAAAAAAAAACCGCCAGCATTCAAACTTCAGCTGGTTAAGCTTTCCCACTATCTCTTCACTCACATCTTCGGACTCTACAATCACGCAACACCTGGCAAGTCCTGTGGGGGGGGAATGATATACAGATAAATAATGAAAATCCAACCATCATATCCCGCTCTCACCTTTCGAAACATTGGAGCAGTCGGGACGGCATCCGTGTTTATCGCAGCACTGAGCAAACTCCTGGGTCAGTCTTCTAAATCGACAGCATTCCAACCCGCGCTGACAGCCACCACCATCACCGGCACCTGTAGAAATCAGTGCTGTTAGCTTTAGAAAAAATTTAAAAAGAATGAAATTAATTAGAGATTCATGCACAGAAACAGTTGCTAGACACACACACACACACACACACTGGAGTATGCATCAGTAGTCTGGAATCCTCAACTCAAAAAACACAGATAAGACTGAAAAAGCACAAAGGGCAGCTACAAGATGGGTACCAAGCTTAAGGGATCTAAGTTACGATGAAAGACTAGAAAAAATTGAATATACCAACACTACAGGAGAGAGGGAAGAGACATGATTATGCTATATAAATGCATCTTAGGGAGAGAAAATAGACATAAATGAATATATATCCTATATATCCTATGGGGATGCATCAGCAAGAGGACACAGTAAAAAAAAAAAAAAACTACATAAAAAAGAGAGGCGATAAAGACGTAAGGAAATCGTTTCCCAAATACGGCAACTGATCACTGGAATGCACTACCGAATGAAACAGTCTGTGCCAAAACAATTCTTAAATTTAAGGTTGTTTATGATAAGTGATTTAATACCCGGGACAGAGCTTCAGTCATTCCTGTAAAGATACAATTAGGTAACACACACACACACAGCAACGTAATCAAACCATACCTTGCGTCTTGTCCTTGGAGCAGTCAGAGGGGCAGCACCCATGAGTGAAGCAGCAATTGAAGAAGGCGTCTGAGCCCAGGAGAAACTTACAGCACTCCTCTGGGTTCCAACACTGGCGCTGGTCCGTAACATGGCGTCCTTGTGTGTACGTGTGGCGGGTAAGGCGATCTGAGAAGGAGGAGAGGGGTTAGAGACGAAAGGGATGGGAAAATGGAAAATTGGAAAAAGGGAAAAAACTAAAAAAAAAAAAAAAAAAGGAAAGGTTAAAGGAATAATGGAAAAAGGGAAAGGAAAAGGGGAAAACTGATAAAAAAGAGGGGGGAAATGAAAACTGGAAAATTTAAAAAGAAAATGGAAAAAACGAAAATGGAAAAAAAAATTGTATAAAGTTAGGTCAACACTAAAATTAACAAAAAATGCTGCGGAAATGTCACAGTAAAACCAGGTTAGAAAACAAACAGTACATAAAAGCTGCGATAGTAGGAGTAATAGTAACAGTAATGGTAGTAGTAGCAGTAGTAATGTGGACATTCTTATGCAGAAAATAACTGAGCAGTTCGTATTTTATACGGTGCTCGGTAAACAGCAATCCACCAGAAACTCACCTGGTCGTGTGTGTTGCAAGGACGGCTCAGACTACTGGTGTGGGCACTGATGTAGCAAGGGAAGTAGGAAATTAATAAATGCAGGACAGACGCCGAGCCGTCCCCGTAACACACGAAGAATCTAAGTAATAGTTCCATGTCGGCCATTCCATCGCTAAAGTGCTACTGTATCTCTTCTACCCCACCATTTTTTTTTTTTTAAAGACGCCACAGCCCTCCAGTTAGGTAGAAAAATATGAAGGACGTTCACTCTCGTTCGTACACCTCGAGAACGGAAACACCGTGGAGGTACAATAGAGAGGCGGCGGCATGCTGCTCTTCGTCTATCCGCGCGAGTGAAGCCCGTGGGCGGGGTGGGGGAGATTGACTCAAAACATTGCCGTTTAACAAGGCGCCTTATTACATTTAATTGCTTTCTGGTGTTCACCTCACACACAAATTTGGAGAAATATTAAATTATATGCAAGGTATATATAAAGACATTCCTTGTCAATGATACAGATCCCTGAAAAACCCACCAGGCACCACTTACACTATACTTAGAAAATGGAAAGTTCTTGATTTGTTCGCTCCACAGATAATCATTAATATTCCTTATAAGAAACGCTAACAACGTGTTGTTTTGACCACATTATACTGTAGTGACTATAGACAAATACGAATCACTCGTGTAGGCCAATAATAATCACAAATGGTAGTATTTATTTAATAATTTAGGTTTTCATCTGCGATGGAGAGGGACTGACTCGATACATTCAGTTTCTCAAGGCGATTTATGGCATTTTATTGCTTTCTGGAGTTCAAAACAAAATTTCTTTGAAATATTATTTGATATACAAGTTACAGACACTGGCATTCTTTGTTAATGATCTAGATTACAGAAAAACACACCAGTCACCTCACTGTCTTGGGAAAATGTATAGCTCTTACCCCCGGGATACCAATGATAAGGGATAGCCAAGACAGAAACCCTTGTTAGTTATTTTGTCTAAACCAATGACTGATATAAAATAACTCTTATAGTATGAAAAAGTTGGCCATTGAGTGGTTAGACATTACATACGTTTTAACAAATATTACAGGAACACATGGTATGTCTAGTTTATAATACAATTTTTGTCTACATTACACCAATGACTGACATATAAAGACTCTTACAGTATGAAAAAACTGGTCATTATTAAACATTACATACCTTTTAAATCAAGTGGATGAGCTGGTTAAATAGCTCAGGCCAAGAGTAGAGTAGATTAGGTGAGCTGGGTTAGGTAAGGTTAGGTTAGGATGAGCTGGGTTAAGAGGGCTTGAGGTAAGTAAAGTTAGATGGGTTAATTTAGTACCTGGTTAAGATAAGCTAGGCCAGGCTGGGCTAGGTGGGTTAGGTTAAGTTACGTTAATCTGGGTTAGGTGATTATGTTAAGTTAGGCTAGGTTGCATAGGTTATAAAGGCTAATTTGGGATAGGCTATGTGGGTAAGGTTAGGTGTTTGAGACAGCAGTATATCCTAGGCCCAGCCTGCTTATCGGCCGACCGGCCACAACGCGGAAACACTTTGCCGGTATTCTTTACTTTCCCCAAAAAAATTTGGAATATTTAGTATCAGCACCGGTGTCTAAACTGAATGTAGATTATTGGAGGTTGCCAAAATCTTAAAAAAAAAAAAAACATCAGTATCCAATCACTAGACCATAAATGATCAAAGAAAATGCGTAGAAAAGAACCCAACGTGACACTTTTAAGCTCATTTCTAAGAAACCATTTCCTTATTTAACCTAGTAGTTTTACCTACGGAATGTTACAGAGTCCTGTCGATCCCTCTGCGTACACCCAAAAGCAGAACAAGCAGACATGTTGCGTGTTTACACAAAAAAATAATGAGTTCCACTCTCAGCTGACGTTTGTTTTGAGTCAAAGTAGGGCGGGAGGCGGCAGCGCGTCACGTGAAAGACGTCACTCCGGCCTGTAGTTCTTCAGGCCCTTGTCATTCCGGCCCTAGTCACTGCAGCCTCCCACCCAAGTACTTAAGGATTTATGAGGCTATTTTATTAGGTTAGGTTAGTTAATGATTGATGATAACGGCTGGAACGACTGGATTTCTGTCAGGAAAGGGTGGCAGGTGCGACTAGGGTGGGAGGCTCAAGTGGTTAGGCATAAAACGCTTGAAACCTCGAGGACGAAGCGATAGTCTGAATAAACAGCTAAGGAAAAGGTGCAACGAAACCTCTTTAGAAATCCAAACAATTATCGGCCTAAATTCACCATTCCCACGTTGAATGCTGATTTCTGACAACAGATTAACACTATAGTATGGTGCTAGTCACAAAGAAGTGTCATGGGATGGATGTAGGACAATAGCAAGATACGAGAAACAGGCTACAACAAATCGAGGCCAATTCAAAGTGAAAGAACTATAGTAGCCTCACGGTAAGCAGAAAATATGTATAAATAACACTCGCACATCACCGAAACCCAAATAAATCGTCAATGAACAGTTACTACGAGGTCTCATACCTGGAAGCGGAGAGCCGGTAACAGCTGTCAGTAGAAATGAAAACAGAAAACCGAAGAATAGGCACAGCACACACTTGGAGCTGGCCATCTTGTTTTCAATTTTCTTTGACACCCCAACTACGATATTAAAAACTCTACAAGTCTTCAGACAGATGGAAAAAAGAAGCACAAGGAGCCCTCAGTAGCTCTCGTACCCCTAACCGAACACACCGACGGCCTAGCAGGAAATGGCGCGGCGTTTGGGATTCAAGTACCCAAGGGCCAAAATTTTCTGTTTGGTTTGAAGCTTCGGGTCATGATGCAGCTTCAAGTTAACCTGTTTGCATGTACTTGGCGGTATTTGCGTCCTTTTTTAGCTATCTGGTAATTAATGGCAAAATAAGATAATACTACCTCTGTACATATACTTTCCTTAACATTTCCATATACTGCTACATCCATATTTCATTTCCTTAACATTTCTTCATAGCTATACTTTTTTTTTTAAACCCTAATGGTGGATTTACACTTAATGAACTAACGTGAACTCTGCCGAACAAGCTTTTCTGAACATTCGAGTATATGTTCTGGCACACCCACAGATGACTGCTTCAATATCCTCACAGTAATCACTCAAGTCAAGGCAGGAGAAGGCAGTTGCGTGTGCTATATTTATTGTCATCTATGGGCTCGTAGTAAATATAATGTTCAAACACCCATTCGAACATTCATATATAAGCTCACTAATTCTTCATGTTCGTTCGACAAGTGTAACTCCACTCTAAATTGGCCTAAAACTGCCAAAAGTTCATCTTTACTGATGTGGATGAGATTGAAAGTGTTAAGAGAAACACTCTGAGATGGTTTGGTATGTGAATAAGATTGAAATTGTTTAGAGAAATAGGCCTTTGAGATGGTTTGATATGTGGATAAGACTGAAAGTGTTTAGAATTACTTTGAGATGGTCTGGGCACGTGGAGATAATGGGCAGTGAGAAACAAACTAGAACCTGACAAAAATTAGACAATGGAGGGTAAGTGCTGTACTGTTAGTGTATTAAACCCCAGTCCAATTACGTTTTTCATATATTGTTAATTTTGTTTCAGACGACGAAGAATGAGACACTGACAGAAGATCGTATGTGAGTGCGAAGTAGACCAAGGATGAGATGGAGGGATATATGAGAGTATGAGAGAGGGGCGGAGTGTGAATGAGTTGGAGGGAGGGTAGTCAAATGGCACAGCACAGAGCGAGGTAGAGGCGATTTTTTTGCGGCCACCCCTTACAGGATTAAGACCTCTGGCAATAGGTATATATGTGGATAGACAGATAGATAGGTATATACATGGAACAGATGAACACTAGGATACGATGCTAGTCACGAAGAAGTCACGAAGGACGATCAGCCGTAGTAGTACTAAATCTGCCACTAAGCTTCACTTCAACTGGGTAGAGATTTTCGTCTTTTTGTCGCTTAGTCCAGTAGTTGAATAAGACTGTGCTACGGCTCTACATCCTCCCCGTACCACTTCTTTGTGACTAGCAACATTTCCTAGTGCTAATCTCTCCTTACAGCTCAGCATTCAAGATGGAGAGATGGCAATTTTACGCCTGTACCCATTTTACACTAACTTGGCATAAATTTCCCACCTCTCCAAATTGAATGCTGAGCTGTAACAATAGATGAACACTGGAATAGGATGCTAGTCACGAAGAAGTGCTATGGAAATGATGTAGAGCCGTAATATTCTTTTTATGCCATTGAGCTTCGTGAACTAAACTGCAAAAGAATGAAAATCTGGGCCAAGTTAAGTGGAAAGAGTATAGTTAGAGTGAACACAATAAAGTATCTCCTAAGCTGAAGAAAATTCACTGGAGGTAGTAAAAAAAATAAAAAATTGTAACTGTCTTGGTATTTAAGGGAGTGGGCCAGTTCCATTATATAAAAACTTTAGTAACCAAGATGCTTTTCTATCTCACTACAAAGGCTCATCATGCCACCACGACTTAGTATTCAAGTTGTGAAGGTGGCTTAGTTCTATCAGATGAAAATAAACTGTTTATATCAGGAAATAAGTAAAAAAGAAACACGTCACTGAATTTAATGGATTAACTCGCTATTTATTCTTGATTTAATTTCACGTGATGGACCTGGGCCATTCCAACAACTAGAATACTCACTCGCGGTTCCATGAAATTTGATCAGTCTTTGTTCAGAGGTTAATTTTGATTTTTTTTTATGCAAGGAAGAAGGAACTAAAGGCTCGAAACCTGCAAACTGTTTCCTTCAACAAAAAAATACAAACAAAATGATAACAGAGAGCCAAATTCAAGATCAGTTCATTTTGAAATGCCTGGACATGCTGCATTTAAAGGGCTGGAGGTCATAAGCACAAGGAAATACAGACAGAGGAAGACAGTTTCAAAGTTGACTTGTTGCATACATGAAGGACTGGGAATAATGGTTAACTCTTGGATTAGAGAGTTACATAGAAAAGGGATAAGAGTTTGCTGCTAAGCAAGTGCTACAAGCCTGCTGTAGTAATGGAGCAGACAGTTCAGTGGAGTAGTGACCATTGAAGTTGCGACAGAAAAGAGATAAAGATGCAACAGTGCAGAAAAGAGACAGAGGTTGAAGGGAGCCAGTAAGTGGTGGAGAGTTGATGAGATGAAAGGCCTTCGACTCTACTTTGTTGAGAAAAGATGTATGTGGAGAGCTTTCCCACATGAGTTGTACTCTACATGGGCAAATAAAACCCGTGTATAAAGTCAACAACTGTGAAAGGTAAAGAAGGCACAGAGTCGGCTTAACACACCTAATCTCTTGGAAGCTAATTTTATAAGAGGTAATATGATCTCCCAGATAAATCCTGAGAGAATGAAACCCCAAGTATGTTCAAAGGCAGTGCAAGATTGAGTTGGATATTGTTAAAACTTAAAGGGTACCCTGCGGAAGATTTTGATGGGTTGAAACCTACGCTCTCCTGTGGGGCGACATAGGACAGGATGATGAATGAATGAATGAAAGATGTAAGAAATGAGTTTTTGACACATTACAAACATGATTACTTTTACCCCAAACAGAGCTATGAGCCAAGTCAGACATTAGGTGTACCATAGCCTCATTCTTTGTCTAAGTAACTGTTGAGACAGATGCTGTATGGCCAGCCACAGAGACATCAAGGCACACCTTGACACTATGACTGCCCTGCCATTACATGCCCAATGATAGGTCACCCTCCTGGAGTGGTACTCTCAGGTCTGAGAACCACAGTAACCTGAAACAGATCCATGCAACCAAAAACACTGACAGAGGGAGAATTATCAACAGTATGACCAATTAGATGGGCCATACTCTCACATTCACTCACTAAGCAAACCATCAGAATTCTAACTCAACCTCACAGACATAATCATCTACATTTATGCACTTTACATTACCTATCAGACATTGATAAGGAGCCTACTGATGGTGGTGCTGTGCATCCTGGGTGATGCAGCTGTGCCATCCAGCCAGGAGCCAATCTTCCCCATATTTTCTCAACCTCACTGCAGGAAGGACACTGGTTCAACATTTGCAATATGCTATCTATCACAACGGGGTGCCAGACTTGTACACTGTGTATGTACTGTACTGCACGTGTGGGGACACCCCCAAAATGCATCACCAAACAGACCAGGGCTAAGCAATAACAACAACACTGCCTATCAGCTAGTCAATCATGTCACTGGGTAACAACAGGAATCCCAAATCCTTGAGTTAAAATAATAAGATTTATTTGAATGTTAAAGCAGTTAGAAAGAGATCCTAATTTTCACTAAGGATTATAAGTACCAAAAACTATGTACATTAAGAAAGTAACATTTGCAAATCCAATAATTACAATACACTGAATTGCTACAAAACAGGTTAAAGCACATATGCTTTACATTTCATACTGTGATATATGTACAGTACAGCACTTACTTTATTTTATATATATGAACTACATCTGAAGGTATATGGCACACAGAGGACTACTGGGCCTAAAGGATTGGACCTATGCCTGAGTTATACAAGTACACGCACACATACTCCTTTCATCATAGAACATTTCCACTGAACTGTATACAATGGTTTAGATGGAGCAAGAGTAAATAACACACACGTTTAGATGGAGCAAGAGTAAATAACACACACGTTTAGATGGAGCAGGAGTAAATAACACACACACACACACACACACACAAAAGCACGTTTAGATTATTAAAGTATCCTCAGAATAAAGTAACATACTCTGTACATTAAATAACACAATCATGTACTCAAACAAGTCTGTTAAGGCACCAAAATACATACATCCTCAATAAAATAAAACACCATTAATTTTCCATATATCATGTAGGATGCCTGGAATCTGTTTTGCATTCATCCACAAGCCTTGAAGGCTGTGAATTAGCCAATAATATTTTCACCTAAACTTGGCCCAGATTTTCATCCTTCTGCAGCTTATTTCATATTGCTCAGTGACAGAATGAGGCAACACTATAGTGCTAAAACCTTTTCATTGTAACTCTACTGACCAGCACCATATTCAAGCAGTTAATCTATTGTAACAACTCAGTATTCAAGATAATGATGGCAATTTTAGGCCAAGTTTGAGTAAATGGAATACAACAGGGGAAGTCAGCTCTGACAATAAGAGCCAGAGTTGATAGTGGTAGTCTCATAAACAACAGGTACTGGAACTATTACCATTTTCACTTTAACTCATATTTCTGTCCCTTTCCAAGTTGTTTCACACAGCACAGTGAGAGGTATGTGCTGGATGCAAGAGCATACTGAGGTTGGGGAAGTGGACTCTGACTGCCACTTGGTGGTGATGAAAGTCAAGGTACAAATGTAATGAAGGAAAAGGAGGAGGGAAGGACAGGAGGAAGTAGGCCATACAAAGAGGATAGAAAGGTTGCATAAGGATGGGGGGGGGAAGGCAGAAATAGGAGTGAAGTGGAGGAGCAATGGGGTAAATATGATTTGGAGCAGATGGGGAAGGTGGAAGGTGTATGCAAGATATTCACAGAAGATATCTGTGCAGCACGTGAGGTGGTGTGTGGGGTGAAGAGAAGACGAAAAGGGATGCAAGAAACAGCATGGTGGAATCAGAAGGTGAGGAAAGCTGTGGTGCAAAAGAAGAAAAGGTTGGGAAGTAGAGGCATGGAGGAAGTTGAGAGACAGATGAGAGAGTTATATGTAGAGAGGAAGAGAGAGGTGAAAAGAGAGTAAGAAGAGAGTGGATGAGGAATCTGGAAGGAATTTGAGTGTAAAGAGGAGGGAATGTAAGAAAATGTTCTAGAAAGAAGTAAAGAGAGTTAGACAGGGTACCAAAGATGTTAGCTGGGGAGTGAAAGATAAAAATGGTTGACTGTTAGTGGAGGAGGAATAAAAAGTGAGCAGGTGGAGAGAACACTATAAGGCATTGTTAAGCATAGAGAATGAAAGTAATGTGAGTATAAGTGGCTGCAAAATGGCTGGGAGAAGGAGAGTGGTGAAAAGAGAGGAAGAAATCAGTAGGATGGAAGTAGTGGAAGCAATGAAGAAAATCAAAATGGGGAAAGCCCCAGGAATTGATGGAGTGTGTGGTGAAATGCTGAAGCATGAGGGAGAAATAGTAGTAGAATGGATATGGAAGATGTGCAGATTGGCCTGAGAAGAAGGTGGAGTCCCAGAGGACTGGAAGTCAGGTATAATCATTCCCCTGTATAAAGGAAAAGGGGAAAAAGAAGTGTGTGGTAATCACAGGGGCATTTGTCTTCTCAGTGTAATAGGAAAAGTATATGGTACGATACTTATTGACAGAGTTAGGGAAGTAACAGAGGAATTAGTTGGGGGAGAACATGGAGGTTTCAGGAAGGGAAGAGGTTGCACAGATTAGATATTCATTCTTAAATCTTTAGTGGAAAAGTTTCTAGAGAAGGGAAAGAAGTTGTATGCAGCCTTCGTGGAATTGGAGAAAGCATATGACAGGGTGGATAGACAAGGAATGTGGAAAATATTAAGAATAAGGAGTAAATGGGAAGTTGTTGAATGCTGTGAGGAGTATGTACAAGGGCGCTAAGGCTGCAGTGCATGTGGATAGTGAACTGAGTGATTTTTTCTATCTGAATGTTGGACTGAAACAGGGATGTGTCATGCCCTCATGGTTGTTCAGTCTGTATATGGATGGGATTATAAAAAGAGATACAGGGTAGGGAAGTGGATATTGGAGCAGCCCTAATGAGAGAGCGCAGAGTTTGGAAACTCCCTGTACTGTTGTTTGCAGATGACAGTGTATTGTTAAGTGAAGACGAAGGGGAACTATAGCTTGGTGAATGAGTTTGGGAGTGTGTGTGTAAGAAACAGAATCTGAAGGTGAATGTTGGGAAAAGTAAAGTTATGGTCTCTGAGAGAAATGAAGTCTGTGAATGTACAGTGAGGCTGGATGAGGAGGATATGGAGAATGTGAATGTGTTTAAGTACGTTTAAGACTAGTTAGTGGTAGGTGGTGGCAACCATCATCCACTCACTTGATGTAGTGCTGCCTACTTCTTCCTTAGCCTTTATCATTCTTTTTCTGTGCCTGCCTTCCTCTCTTCCTATATCTCCCATCTTTCCTGTCACTTCTTACTGCTTTTCTTTCCTTTACAGGTGGCTTTACATTGAGTGACAAGCCAAATGGTTTCCTGTAAGCCAAGAAACCATTTACAATGCTGGGTGGTAACCATATAACCAAACCATACATGCTCCCTACGTGTCAACAAGTGGGTTGGTGGAGGGTTAGTGCCCCTCCC
>JAGKTI010004234.1:31086-51790 GCA_018397915.1 Birgus latro
TAATGTAAATTTTGAATAAGATAGATAACAGTTGATGCTGTATGTCTAGGTGTGCAAACTGTATACAGCTATGGGTTATAGTTTTTTTTTTTTTTTTTTTTATGAAACTGGATCCACTCTTCTGTCTGATTGTCAGAGATATATTGATTGTAAAAATTCTTATTAATTCAGCTGTTAAAAGATTATCTATAGTATTTACGATGATGAAATGTATTATACTTTATGTATCGTGAGATACGAAATAAAGACGATTGATTGATTGATGGACTTCCATCCGGTGGTAATTCGCGCTCTGACTTATTTTTTTAAAATATTGGCCAAAACTAGCCTGAGTGATATAAATAGCACTCAGGATTCTCCTACAGTTTTTCATATATATTTATATCTTGACAGCCCCAGCTACTTAAAAAGAAAACAGAGGCACCCAGCTGACGGCCCACGGCTCGAGCCATCGCCACCGAGCATCACGAAAGTGACGGGTGGCCACAAATAAATTGCCTCCATGTCACCCTGTCCCCCTCCATTTCACCACCCTGCTCCCAGCTCACCCCCCCCCGCCCTCTCTCATATACTTCTCCACTCCATCCCTTCATCTTATCCTTGGCCTCCCCCTCCACCTTACTCACATACATTCACCTCATCTCAATAATAATAATAATAATACAGTAATAATAATAATAATAATAATAATAAATAAAAAATAATGCCATTTATCACCTTTAGAAGCCCCTGTACTGAAGTTTGACAAAGTACAGCCGGTGTTTTTATACAGACTGGTTGCTCAAGTGCCAAACCCAAGTAACAGCTTCTCAACAATTGCGGCCAAGGACATACAAGGTTATTATTGAGTGTATCTATGTGTCAGCAAAATACACATAACCATACCTTTGCTAGGATCTCCGGTGATACACCCTGGGGTAAACACAGAGGTGGTAGGGGGCGGCACTCCATCTGACAAGCTATCTCTACTTCTCTGTAACACAAGGACCTTCATTATCTACTATACTCCTTTTATTCTAGCATGGTCTAAAACTGCCATCTCTCTACCTTCAGTGCTGAGCTGTAACAGACGATTAATATCAGAATATGATACTGGTCATGAAGAAGTGATATGGGAAGAATACAAAGCAGCAGCATTGTATATACCTGCCTCTGGGCTACATAAAATAATCTATCTACCTATCTACAGCCAGACGCCATAATCCCGTAAGGGGTGGCCGTTTGTAATTCTATGGGGAGGGGCACTAACATCTGCCAACCCACTTGGTGACACAGGGAACACGTATGGCTTGGTTATATGGTTACCACCCAGCGCTGTAAATGGTTTCTTGGCTTGCAGGAAACCATTTGGCTTGTCAGTTGTCACTCAATGTAAAGCCACCTGAAAAAGAAAGAAGGGTAATAAAAAGTGACAAGAAAGATGGGAGAAACAGGAAGAGAGGAGGACAGACACAGAAAAAGAATGATAAAGGTGAAGGAGAGTACAGTAATACAGCATTGGGTGGCTACCACTCAAGAGCCAGTCGATATGCCTCAATGCCGGATATTGCACAGAACTGCCGGATACATCCAGTTTGGGTGCCAGACATTGCATAATTTCACTGGATATTGCTTTAATAGAGCCGAGCCGGTTACATCCAGTTTGGGTGCCGGACATTGCATAATTTCACTGGATATTGCTTTAATAGAGCCGAGCCAGCTGCGCCAATTACTGTGTTGGACCAGATATTGTGATGATGGATAACTGAGAGTTTCCTGCAATAAAATGGGACAGGAAAGATGTGAAAAATATGAAGAGACGAAGGAAGACACAGAAAAAGAACGACAACGGTGAAGGAAAAAGTAGGCAGCACTACATCAAGCAAGTGGATGATGGCCACCACATACTACCACCACATACAAAAATCTGGGTCATCTTATAGTGAAAAGAGTACATAAAGACTGACCTACAATCTATACTGCTTTTACTCTAACTTTGCCTAAAATTTCCATCTCTATATCTTCTCTGAAACATCAAGGCTTTTGTTCTCAATCCATTCCTGTCATTAACTTGGTCTATCATCTGACAACTTTAATACTTAGTTATGGCTCCATGAAATTTGGTGAGCTATTACCTATGAGGGAGGAATGAGTCTCCTTGGTTACTGGTCAAACCAACCCTCCAATCTAACTACACCTGGCCAAAACGTGAGCTGAAAGGGGTTTGAGAACTGTCAGGTGAAGCAAACAGACTAGTAACCAAGGTGAGTAAACCAGGTGAGACTCATTTCAAATTTTACCTCATTGAATGTCACACCACCAAAACTTACTGGTACATATTTATACAAGTTAAAACGGTAGAAACGATGCCACAGAACCACGAAGAAAAACAACTTTGACTCGAATGATTAACAAATTTTTAGTCTGCCAAAAAATGTTGTGTTAATGCTTTCAAGATTATTTATAACCATTACACTGATACTACACCTAATAATCTGACAAGAGGCGCTTATACTACTAGCCTACTACTACTACTATCACTACAGCTTATTCTAACATTAATATATTACTACGACTAACACTCAAGATGGGCAGATAGCAATATTGGGCCACGTTAAAGGCGTAAACGGTTCTCACATACAAGGGATAGCATATGTACTCGCTTTGTGGACGAAAATCAGACATTAAACTTACTAAAAATCCCCGGTCCATAGCTAAAAAAAAAAAAACTATAAAATAAACCTTACGGGATAAATACCTTGCTAAAACAGCCACCTGCTTCACCCGACATACACAACTACAAACCAAACATGTGAATCAGCTGGCTTTGAAGATTTCGTACCAGCACCTGTTTCATTTATTTTTTTCCTTACTGCACTTCACTGTTCTTCCTGCCACAAATTACTTCTCTAATAAAAGTATCTAAATACCATGTAAGGGAATATCAAGGTTCAATAAGTAAAATAAGTCGCTAAGTTATAAGTGATAATTTTTTCCTCATCAGTTTAATTTCGTTAATACATCTTATCATCGTCTTGCATTTTATTGACACAAACTACGTCGAAATTGAAAACATTTAAACAATACAAAAGGGAAGATCAAAGTGTAATAAGCAAATTAAAAGCAAAGGAAGCGGTACTACGAAGTCTCCTATCGCTCTTCAAGCAAGCATTTATCATTTTTACCCTAACTTGGCCTAAAACTTCCATCTCTTCATCTTAAATACTGGGTTGTACGAATAGATTAACACTAAAATATGATGCTAGTAACAAAGAAGGGCTGTTGAATGGATGTAGAGCTGCAGAATTGCCTTTTTCTGCCACTGAGCTACGCGAAATGAGCTGCAAAAGGACGAAAATGTGGACAACCAAGTTAGTGTAAAAGAAGTCTAGCCCTTACAACAGGGTAGGGTACTGGAACAAGGCATCTTTGCGGGGTGATACTGACAGGCTAAAAAGACGACGACGCTGCCTGGGTACGCCATCGCCCCTCAATTCCCATCTTATCTCGTGAAAAAGATAAGCTATTGTGGACTGAAGAAGGGCGCCACATCAGCCTACAGTCTCCTGGATTCACACGTATGAAAGTGAGGCTACTGCTACTACTTCTGCTAAAACTGAATGGCGGGTATTATCCTATATTTTTTAGAACAGAAAGTCAATGGTAAAGGTAAACACGCACATTTTATCCGATTTAGGCCAAACTTTGTGGAAGGGTTGAGGATAAGACAGGAATACAACATTTCGATTTCGAAAACAATCAATCAAAGGTCATAGGGAGGGGTCAGAGGCTAAATTCACTTGGCAAGGTCAAATCAGGTGGTATTAATCTGCTCAGAACCAAGATTGATGGAAGCGTTAGGGGTCAAGCAATGAGGGGATTTATAGTTGGTCCAGTCTGCTCCTTTGCCCTTCTAGCTATAATGCCATCGTAGACATCATCGTTAGAGAGAGAGAGAGAGAGAGAGAGAGAGGGTGGGGGGGGGAGGAAGGAAAGGAAACAGATTGATTACGATACGTATAAGGGTGAGAGAGAGAGAGAGAGAGAGGCTAGCTATGGTGGGCGGGCTCCTTTGTTATTATCAAGCAAGGGACAAAGAGGGACTGAGGTGAGGCGGCGTGCTCAGACAGAGGAGGCAGAGGGGGAAAGATTAACGCCTATAACCAAGAATTTCACGTGTTTTATACTGTACTTTATTTTCCCTCGCTCTAGAATATTTCACGACAGTCCCTTCATCTTTACTTGGCTAAGATTTTCGTCCTTTGCAGTTTTATTTCATGTAACTCAGTGGCAGATGTGTGTGTGTGTGTCCGTATATACATATTCCACATAAGTACGAATTCTTTAGCATCTCGTTTACATGTCCATCTCGGCAACAAAGGCATCTAAAATACGAGTAACTGCGGACAAGTGTTGACTCGTAATAAAAGAACAATATTATTTATCAAAATCTATGTAATAAAAATCTGATTACTACTACTTCTGCTCCTGCTGCTACTACGACTACTACTTCTACTACTACTGCAACTACTACCACCAAGGATGAGATGTATGTCTCTTATCCTTGATTACTACTACTACTACTATTCCAACCCCTACTCCTGCTACTACTATTACTGCTTCTGCTACTACTGCCCTACTACTACTACTCATACTACTACTACATCTACTGCTACCACCACAACCACTACTACTGCTATTAAAACTACTATTACTACCACCACCACCACCATTACTACAAGAACGATTACTACTACTGTTACTACTATTAATACCGCACTACAACAGCAGCAGCAACAACAACAACTACTACTACAACTACTACTAATGAAGTCATGGATTTCTAAGTGGCTCTGTACTTTCGAATACTTTTTTTTACTCTAACTTGGCCTAAAATTATCATCTCGACCTTGAATGCTGAGTTGAACAACAGATTAGCGCTAGAATATGATGCTGGTCACGAGGAAGTACTCTGGAGAGGAGGTACAGCCATCTGAGCTACGTGATAAAAGCTGCAAAAGGACGAAAATCTGGGCCAAGTTTAAAGGAGTATGATTGTTGTCTTTATTTCATCTTCAGTTTGAATTTTGTACGTTCGTTTTCACTTTATAACGATCCCTTGCCATTTTTTTTTCATTCATTTATCAGATATTTTCGTCCATATCCATCTTATTTCCCATACCTCAGTGCTAGAATATGACAATACTTCGACGGCACATCCTTCCCATGGCACTTATAGGGACCAGCATCATTTTCTAGTGTTAATTTCTCTTTATAACTCAGCATTCAAAGTGGACAAAAGGCATATTTCAGCCTGAAGGGTTAATTTGATAAGTAACCAGGGAGACTTATTGCTACGAATTCACGCAACCACGATTCTGAATTCAAATTGATAGTGGTTAAGTGCCGTCAGATGAAAACAAACCAAATTTACTTACTTTACTGAAAAGGTGAAGGAAAGCGTGTCTTGTGTTTGCCGTGGTGAGAGAGAGTGTGAGGAAGTGAGATAGAGGAAGAAAGAGGGAGGGAGGAAAGACAGATTAGAGGCCGGGAAGTGGAGAGAGGGAGGGTGATCGGTGAGGGAGGGAAGGAGGAGGGGGAGAGAGTAAGATGAAAGACGAATGCTAAAGAGAGTCGAAAGACAAAGTAAAAATGAAAATAGAGGTGAGATGAACAAATGAAAATGTGATGGATAAAGGAGAGAGAGAGAGAGAGAGAGAGAGAGAGAGAGAGAGAGAGAGAGAGAGATTAGTGGTACCCGTGCTAATCACAAATGTCTACATGACCTCTCTCTCTCTCACCACCTTTTGTTGTATTAGCACTCTGTACTTTTCACAACAATAAACTTTTCAATTCAATTTTCTCTCTCAAAGCACGAACTAACATCAATCATCATCATTGCTCGATCGGGGATACAGGTGTTATCATCACCACAATTGCCGCTAACAAATATGCCATTCACGACAATGTACAAGAAAACACTCGTGTAACACTGATGAACTTGTACAGAATAAATAAATAAATAAGGAGTTATGGAGTTGAGAGGGAGTTAGGGCAATTCGCCGTCGCAAAACCATTCTTCTCTCTCAAGGTCCTCCACGGCCCAACAGACAAGAACACCATGATTGATAATCCTGGAGGGAGGGCGGTTGATCACAGCTTCCAAAACACCGCCCTGAAATCCTCACTGGTCAGGCAATCTACTGCAGGGCCACTATTCACAGTCACGTATGGATGGGTCTTACCTTCTCTGAATAGTACATCAAAGTCAGGAAACTGTTTTGCCACTGAAATGGCCCACTTTGCTTTTTCCGAGAGGGAGAGCTCACAATCCGAGGGAAAATTCAGTTTCACTCTGGCATCACGTTGTTCCTCCGGGACACCGAAGTCCATGCCACTGGCAGGTGCTGGCACATCGCCGTCCTCCTGTGCGTTGTCCTTTCTTGACACTAGGACGAGTGTCGCTTGTGTCACACGGTGCCGCTCGCTCCGTAGCCGCTGCACCATCTTCTGTATTCATGTTTTGTGTTTAAAGCAATGGTACTTCTTGCCCCTCCCCGTCAGTCTCCGAGGACGGGAGACTGATTCATGGCCATCAGTCTGGGCCATGTTGCTATTGATATGGTTCGAAGGGCAAGGCCCGCGACGCTTGCGGCGACGGCTGAAGGAACCCAACACTAACACTCTACAGCCGCTCGGCAGGTACTGTCATTCATTCGAACTTCGTTGGTATTGGGAAAATGTATCCGAGATGAAGTGGAAACATTTCTTAACCTGCTTAGCCCTTTATTGTAAAACAAATTCCAACGTTGGTTTTGAAAGTTTTGTGCGTATTCAGACAACTTACGAAGAAATAATTAAAATTCCTATGTATAACGGAGGGATTAGACAAGAGATTCCAATCCTTTCTTAGACTCAAGCGTGATCGTCTTCTCAGTGGAAGTATACTTAAAATAAACAGTAAGTACGGCATGTACTGTAATGGAAGTGAATTTCACGTGGCTACGCCTGTAAGCACAAAGCCATATAGTATGGACAAGCTTTCTCATCGGTAGCACCACGTAAATTATGTAGCCGCCGCCAAGGCGCTGGTGTAGCGGCAGCCATGTTACACCACACCTGATGCCCACGATTTTGTACTGTGCCGCTCTGTGGGTTTTTGAAAGCAGCTGATGATTCAGGAAAATATAGTGCCATGGTCCACTGTGCAGCTTACAGATACAAAAATGTGCACAGGAATTCATCGAAGAGAGATGGTGTTACATTTCATAAGAAATATATCTATCTATCGCCAGACGCCTTAATCCCAAAAGGGGTGGCTACAAACAAATCGCCTCCATGTCGCACTGTCCCCCAACATTTCAAGGCCCTGCCCCCAGCTCACACCCCCCTCCCTCATCTACCTCTCCACTCCTTCCCTTCATCTCATCCTTGGCCTCCCCCTCCCTCCATTTAACTCACATACACTCTCCTCATTAGTCTCTCGCTCTCCATCCTCTCCATATGGCCAAACCACCCCAACGTGTTTCTTCTAATGCTTCACATCCACACCACAACAATCCTTCACTTCTTCGTTTGTCAGTCTGTCTCTCCACGTAACTCCACATGGTCCTCTCAAATAACTCATTTCCACAGCTTTCACTCTTGACTTCTGTCCCTCCAACAAGGTTATCACAATACTGTTATATAATAACTTTTTCATTTCCATGCTCACTTCCCTGTTTCTTATCACTGCTTTCAAGGAACCAGCAACCTTTCTTCCCTGCTGCACCCTTTCAAGCACTTCACCCTCCGGACTTCCATCCTTACTCATCACGCTACCCAAGTACAGTACTTAAACGCACTCACATTTTCCATTTCCTCCTCATCCAACCTCACTGTACATTCACTGGCTTCATTTCTCTCAAAGACCATAACTTTACTCTTCCCTATATTCATCTTTAGATTCCATTTCTTACATACTCCCCCAGACTCATCCACCAAGCCTTGCAGCTCCCCTTTGTCTTCACTTAACAACACAGTATCATTTGCAAACAACAGTACAGGGAGTTTCCAAACACTGCCCTCTTTCATTAGGGCCGCTCCAACATCCACTGCCCTACCTTGTATCTCTTTTATAACCCCATCCATTTACAGATTGAACAACCATGGAGACATGACACATCCCTGTTTCAATCCAACCTTCAAATAGGAAAATTCACTCAGTTCACTATCCACACGCACTGCAGCCTTAGCACCCTCATACACTCTTCACGGCATTCAAAAATTTCCCATCTACTCCATAAATTGTTAATACTTTCCACAATCCTTGTCTATCCACCCTATGCTTAATCCAAATCCATGAAGGCTGCATACAACTTCTTTTCCTTCTCTAGAAACTTTTCCACTAAAGATCTAAGAATGAATACCTGATCTACACAACCTTTTCCCTTCCTAAAACCTCCTTGTTCTTCTCCAGCTAATTCCTCTGTTATTTCCCTAACTCTCAATAAGTATCCTACCATATACTTTTCCTATTACACCAAGAAGACAAATGCCCCTACGATTACCACATACTTCTTTTTCCCCTTTTCCTTTGTACAGGGAAATAATTATACCTGACTTCCAATCCTTGGGGTCTCTACCTTCCTTCCAGGCCAATCTGCACATCTTCCACATCCATTCTACCATTATCTCTCCCCCATGCTTCAGCATTTCACCACTCACTCCATCAATTCCTGGGGCTTTCCCCATTTTAACTTTCTTCATTGCTTCCACAACATTCATCCTACTGATTTCTTCCTCTCTTCTCACATCCTTACGTCTCCCAGCCATTCCCCAGCCACTTATACTTGCGTTACTTTCATTCCCTTTGTTCAACAGTTCATTAAATTGTTCTCTCCATCTACTCACTTTTTCTCCCTTTTCCACTAGTAATCTAGCATTTTTATTTTTCACTCTCCTAACTTCTTTGGCATCCTGTCTAACTCTCTTCACCTCTTTCCAGAACATTCTTACATTCCCTTCACTTTACACTCCTCATCCACTCTCTTCTTACTCTCTCTTACTATCTTTTCACCTCTCTCTTCCTCTGCATACAACTCTCTCTTGTCTCTCAACTTCTTCCATGCCCCTGTTCCTCATCACTATATGCTTTCTTCTTTTGTGCCACTGCCTCTCTCACCTCTTCATTCCACTATGCTGTTCCCTGCACCCCCTTTCATCTTCTCTTCACCCCACACACCACCTCACATGCTGCACAGATTTCTTCTGTGAATATCTTGCACACACCTTCCACGTCCCCGATCTGCTCCAATCCATATTTACCCAATCGCTCCTCCAGTTCCCTCTTATATTCTGTCATTTTTCCACCCTCTTGTAGCCTTTTCACCCTTGTATGAGCTACTTCTTCCTGTCCTTCCCTTCTATTTCTCCATTTCATATGGACGCTGATTCCAACCACCACCAAGTGGTGGTCAGAAAGTCCACTCCCCCAACATCTTTATACTCTTGCATCCATTATACACCTTCTCATCCTGTCATCCACACACAGTCTTTGGCTTCCGTTCATTCAGTTCACCATCCACCCTTCTCATCACTCGCCATGTATACCTATGGATCATATTGTGCCTGGCTATCACCATCCCCCTCCCGGCACAAATGTCCACCAAAGCATTGCCATTCTCATCCATCTCTGTAACCGAGAAGACTTATTCCTGCCTCTTAACTATGATTCAAACAAAATCATGCAACAATGACTTAGTATTCAAAAATGTAGTTGCCCAGTTCCATCAGATGAAGACAATATATCTACCTATTTATAGCCAGATGCCTTGATCCCATAAGGGGTGGTCATTTGGCTTTGAGTTAGTTGTTTTACACGGAGGGGCACTAACCCTCCACCATCCCACTTGTTGACACGTGGGGATGAGGTATGGGTTGGTTATATGGTTACCATAAGGTCTCCTGGCTTACAGGAAACCATTAGGCTTGTCACTCAGTGTAAAGGAAGAGTAATAAAAAGTGACAGGAAAGATGGATGAGATAGGATGAGAAGAGGGCAGACACATAAAAAGAATGATAAAGGTGAAGGAAGAAGTAGGCAGCATTAACTTAAGTGAGCGGATGATGGTCGCCACCACCTACCACAACTGATGCTTTCTATAAATTGTAACCAAATGTCACAACCAGCTTAATACTTCACAATAAGCATTGAGAGATGGGGGGAATAATAATATCTGTAGTAATGTGTGTTTAAGCTTGGATTGTGACACTATGTACTTTTTTTTTTTTTTTAATGCAAGGAAGAAGGAACCAATAGCCATGGGCCCGCATACTGTTCCTTCCAAGAAAAAGTAAAAACAATACAAAAGAGAGCCAAATTCAAGATCCGTTCATTTCGAGATGCCTGGACACACTGCGTTTGAAAGATTGGAGATCATAGGAAGCAGGGAATACAGACAGAGGGAGACAGTTCCAGAGTCGACCAGTTGCATAAATGAAGGACTGGGAGTAACGGTTAACTCTTGCATTAGAGAGTTGGACAGAAAAGGGATGAGAGTTTGTTGCTAGACGGGTACTACGTGCCCGTCGTAGAAGTGGAGGGATGCAAGCAGACAGTTCAGAGGAACAATGACCATTGAAGTAGCGATAGAAGAGAGACAAAGGTTGAAGGGAATCAGTAAGAGGAGGAGAGTTAATGAGACGAAAAGCCTTTGACTCCACCCTATTGAGAAGAACCGCATGTGGGGAGCCTCCCCACACATGAGAGTTGTACTCCATACACGGGCGAATAAAACCCGTGTACAAGGTCAACATCTGTGCAGGGGTAAAGAAAGCTCAGAGTCGGCCCAGCACACCTAATCTCTTGGAAGCGGATTTCACAAGAGATGTAATATGTTCTTTCCAAGACAAATCCCGAGAGAATGAAACCCCAAGCATGTTCAAGGATGATGCAGGACTGAGATGGACATTATTAAACATTAGTGGGTAATCCTGAGGAAGATTTTGTCGGGCTAATAAGTGTAAGAACTGAGTTTTTGATGCATTAAAAATAACAAGATTATTTTTACCCCAATCAGAGATATTAGCCAAGTCAGACAGAATATAAGAGGGAAGTGGAGGAGCGATTGGATAAATATGGATTGGAGCAGATGGGGGACGTGGAAGGTGTGTGCAAGATATTCACAGAAGAAATCTGTGCAGCATGTGAGGTGGTGTGTGGGGTGAAGAGAAGATGAAAGGGGGTGCAGGGAACAGCATGGTGGAATGAAGAGGTGAGAGAGGCAGTGGCACAAAAGAAGAAAGCATATAGTGAGTGGATGAGGAACAGGGGCATGGAAGAAGTTGAGAGACAGAAGAGAGAGTTGTATGCAGAGGAAGAGAGAGGTGAAAAGATTAGTATGAGAGAGTAAGAAGAAAGTGGATGAGGAATTTGAAAAGAATTTGAGTGTAAAGTGAAGGGAATGTAAGAAAATGTTCTGGTAAGAGGTGAAGAGAGTTAGACAGGATGCCAAAGAAGTTAGGAGAGTGAAGGACTTGTGGGTGAATGTTTCCTGACTGAGTGCTGATTGTGGAAAAGAATAACACTAATTTCTCTCGTCAAAACAACATTATTGTGAATCGCAGCCAACTCTAGGTGAACGAATACATCTTAATTCATCAACAACTTAATAATAAAACAGCTTCAAATCAGACCTAATTCACAAGAGAATCTGAATGAAGTATATGCAAAATAAATTACTCTTTATACTTTGGAAATAAATACGATGAACGAATATGGATGCTATACTTCATCCACCTTAACTAGGCCTAGAACAGCCATCTCTCCATCCTGAATGCTGAGGAGTAACAAAAGATTAACATTAGAGTACCATGCTAGTAATGAAAAAGTGCTATGGAAAGGATGTAGGATTTGAGCATCGTGTCATTCTGTTGCTGAGATGCAGAGAAAGATTAACAGTAGAGTATTGCACTAGTAATGAAGGAGTGCTATGGGCAGGATGCAGAGTTGTAGTAGTGTTATTCTAGCAATGAACTAGAACTGAAAGATTATCTAACACTGATAGTAATGATGAAGTACTATGGAAGGGATGCACAGGTACAGTAGGTCATAGTACTGTACTGCGTTTTTCTAGCACTGAACTACCCTACAGTGAAAGATTAACACTACATTATCACACTAGTAATGAAGAAGTGCTATGAAAAGGAAAAGAGGTCATTGTACTGTGTCATTCTTCCCACTGAATTACGAGAAATAAGCTGCAAGAGGACCAAAATATCAGCCAAGGGAAGGTAAACACACTACAGTCACAAAGAAGTGCCATGGAATGAATGCTGAGTACTAACATCATCTTACTTGCTATGGGAGGTAAGTTGCAAAATGGATGACCATCTGGCCCAAGTTAAGGTGAATGAACTATATGTGTATCATGACATGGTATGCTTTCTACCCTGTGATATAATGCACACATCTTGCAAACTATACATCATACAGATCAAGTACAGTATATTACGGTGTTACAGGCTGCCCTAGTTATAAGTCAAGGGTGATGATGATAAAATAATAATACAGTAATAATAATAATAATAATAATAATAATAATAATAATAATAATAGTAGTAGTAGCAGTAATAATAATAATAATTCACCAATCCATCATCTAATCCTTTTCTGTCCCATCAGAAACAGGGAATCAATGTTAGGCTAATCACTCCCAGCATTTAAGGTAAGAGAGACCAGCCTCACTTGCCCCTGTGTGGTAATATGAGAGTATGGTAGTAAACCCGAACCATCCCTCATACAAACTCTTACAGGAACAACCTAGCTGGCATCTAAATCCACTAAACCACCACGCCTATGTTACAGAATATCACAAGATTTTCCATACCACCAATACTGCTGTTGTTTAATGTGGACCTTGTGGTTAACAGGCTTAGGTTGCTCTTCTGCAGTCTACTATCTCCCTACTGGATGACAGGGAAGGAGTTGAGGGACATTTGTTTAAAACTGGGGAGCAAAACCACTTGGTGATAATGTTCTTACCTAATTGTACCTTTAAAGGAATGAGTCAAGCTTGTACTGTCCTGTGTATTAAACCATTTTCATCATACATATCCTTAAATTTATGAAACCAAGAGACGGCATCCCTCTCCAGCACTGCATTATACAAAAATAAATTCTATACAGTTTATAAAGATATATAAATAGACACACAGATAGACAGATATGGTCACAACTTGGTATATGATAATTTGGTATGTGAAAAATCGACAGAACAATGGAGTAGAAATTATATCCAGTTTCAACAGCTAAATTTGCTTATTCGCTATTTATGGTGGCCGTGTCTGACAACCCATGCATACCTGGTGCCTCCCACACAAGCCAACAGTCTAACACTTAAGCCAAAATGATTGCCCTTGGTGTTTACATGCTCTGTGATCGTCTTCCTCTCGTTCCATCTCATGCAAGGCCACAAACAACCATCACTATTACCAGACAACAGTTCCAAGTGCACAGTGAATAGTGCAGTGTGCAATATTAAGTGGAGTGACAACTGTGTGTGAAATACTGAAACCTATAACTTGGAAACCATGTCTGGCAAGGATGCTACCCCTGCTGGAGAATGTGGTGCTACTGAGGGCACCAAGGGCACCCTTAAAGGGGTATTTATTTTTCATTTAATTTTAGGTTATGTCACCCATTACCCCGATGTATTCCCATTGAACCAACGTTAGATCGACACTGATATACGATAAACCAGTAAGCGACAGGTTTGCACTTGATGTAACCCCATCATATACCGTGTTGTGACCGTATATAAATGACTTATAAAATGGACTTACTGGACCAACACACATAATAAGAGCTTCACTGACTATTCCTACACCATACACTTTTCTATGTGACCCATTTAATGATAGTAGTGGAGAGATATACTTTCATGAGGCGGCACCAACACAACAGATGGCTCCAATGCCTGCTTAGACAGTACAAATGTCCCTCAACTCCTCCTTACTGTGTGAAAGGAGGATGGTTGACAACAGAAAGGCAATTTATCATCTGAATGGAGGATGGTTGACAACAGATAGGAAATTTCAGCCTGCAGTCCACTGGGTTCATGTTCAGATGAGCCTGTGACCACAAAAATAAAGAGAATAACATAAAAAGAACATTACCCAGAAAAAAGATGTAAACAAATGAACTTTACACTAGGATATCCTGTTCTAACACCAACACACACACACACAGTAAGTACATCACAGCTTACTCATACACAGCCTGGCCTATTTATAATATTCCACGTCCGCTGGGTGACTTCTTGTGTGTTGAGGGGACGGCTCGGTGTTGTATCTGCCCTGCATCATTCAATCACTGCTATAATGCCCCAGTTACACTCCACCAGGCAATTTCTCGTGTGTTGTGGGGGACAGTTTGTCAAAGTTACCAGCATCTATCCTGCATCATTAACTTATTTCCTACTCCAAATACCACAGCCACACCCAAACTAGCCAACTAAGCTGTTCCTGCAGCACAAAAGATACTGCTGTGAATTTCTAGTACAGCACTGTTTATGGACCAACTCTCTATATCAAATCATCATCTGGACTGCCTTCCAACACTAGGGCAGGGTGAGGAGTAGCAATGTCCAGACAGCCCAAGTTTGCCTAATTCAATGGGCCATGCTTCAGTTCGCTCATTATTCAAACCCCCGGAATCCTGGCTCTATCTGATACAAACACCACAGACAAATTCAGTACTCTAGATACCATTATAATATTCCAAACAGCTTATCTCAACACTGACAACCCTAATTCAACCCCTCCCCCATACAGAACAAATCCTGTACTTTTTTTATGATCCCTGCTCTACCATGCCATTTTATTCATCTTTATTGGAGGCATTAACTGTTCACTCCTTTGGGATAATGCTCAGATATGCCACACCCATTATGCCCTCTTGGAAGTGTAGGGGGCCAAGGCTAGGCTGCCAAAATTCAGATTGTTTTAGGGCAGGAGGCCAATCTAGGTCCCTTCTAGCACTTTACATGACAGATAAATCTCCAGTCACCTCTAGGACACAAACCACAGCATCTAGGCTACAGTACATTCCAGCTCATTAACTCTACCAACTAAATCACTATATGGTAATCTACTGGAATGTTTGTTCTGCATATCTGTACACTATATTATTTTTATATGTACAGCACATTTTTATATGAGAAGACTAAATTGCAAGACATGTGATATATAAGAAGTATACCTCACTGGGAAAAGGGAAAAGAGGAATACCAGACTTTATCATATTACAGAACTTCAAGATGTATGCAAACACTTGGTATTCCACTTTTCTCTCTTCCTAGCATGCTGTACTTCAATTTAATGTTCTGTTACTCAACACTGTTCACAATTGATGCTTCTACTGCATAAACCCCTTCAATATTGTTACAACATTTAATCTTGCCAAGCACTGAAGGAGTTTATCATAACAGAGATGTGCTAATGTTATTCTATATACTGCACTTGGAATCCACACATAAGGAGCCTGTGCATATGGAGGGGTCACTGCATACAATATTTACTGGTTGAATTAAACTCTTAAAATACAGCACAACTCTTTGCCAAACTTCCTCAACTCACTACCTGGTTCAACACAACGTACTAAGCCTGTGATGGGAGGGAATACAGACTGTGCTAAGAGTGGAGTCAGTTATATGTACAAAAGTTATTATTGTCACTTGAGGACAACAGTTGACCGACTACACTCAAATTTTTTTTCATCGAGGCAGAGATGCACTTGACAGGTTGATGAGGATTGGCTGAAAGCAAAATGTCCGAACAGCATTGTTGTACTTCAAATAATTACCGGTAATGTGAATCAAAACCTAGTCATCTGAAATACAACAACATTATTCAGACAGGAAGCATTTGGCCAATCATCACCAACCTGTCAGGTGCATCGTCGCCTCGGTAAAAAAAAATCTGAGTATAGTGCACTGCGTCTCCTTCACATCTATGGCATGTTCATTATATATATACTAATGAAAGGCTGCAATAACGTCATACTGTAAGGCACCTTCATCTGTATGGGACTGGAACCTATCTCACCACTGCAGGCCTAAAAGATGTGTGCCCATCACCTAATCATGACATTCTTCCTTCCACTGCCACACACCTCAACCTCCTGCAGTGTGGGTGGTAGTGAATTTAAGCTCCTTCAGTCACGATGGTTGACAAGTAGAGAACGATGAAGTTATTACAACCTATCGTTAGTATTGACACAACCTGCCAAATCACCGACACTGCAAGAGCTTAAATTAACTCTACCAATTTTAACTTGGCCCAGATTTTTGTCCTTTTGCAGCTTATTTCATGTAGTTCAGTGGCAGAAAAGATAATATTAAGGCTCTACATCCTTTCCATGGCACTCCTTCATGACTAGCACCATATTCAGATTTTAATTTAATGCTGCAACTCGGCATTCAAGATGGCAAGGGTATAATATTAGGCCAAGTCAGAGTAAAAATGGTATATCACCTACACTACAAGAGGTCAGTGTGTGTAGATTTGAAGAGAAAAACATCACAAATTACAACCACATATCTATTAGACCTGCAGTGGTGAGGCAGGTTCCAGCCACACACAGATGCAGGTGCTTTACTGTATATTATTCTATGTCCGTCACTTTCCTACCTAAATACAGTGGGGGAAGAAAGTTCACCGAGAATTCCACAGCATCCTCTAAGTACAGGACTGGACAAAAGTTTGCCTACTGTTCCACTATTACTACTTCACATTTAGGGCATGTTTATCTCTTTTCCTACATACAGTCTGGCACAAGAGTCTGCCTAGAATTCCACTGCATCTTCAATTCACAGTCAGAGTTAAAAGTTGGCCTACTGCATCAACTTTATAATTAAGCATGTCTGTCACTTTCCCCTCTGATGTCTCATATCAAAGAGAATCATATTAGCCAGCAGATGAAAGTGACAAGAGGTGAAATATTAGCAACATACCAAGCCTCTCTCAGCAACTCTAACCGCCCTGAGCCAAAACTCATCATCGTTATCATCTCAACCCATTTTTCCCACCCCAGGATGAGTAAAGATAAAAGAAAATAAATACAGTAAATAAATAAATAAGGTAATTATAAGGACTGTGTTAGGATGTAGACCTGTTGGGGAGAAAAAAATGGGAGGGAGGGATTTATTCGAAGTAACTGTGCATAGTGCTGTGGATCTGATGTGTGTGTGTGTCATGCCTCTGTGTCATGTTTGTGTGTGTCATGCCTCCTTGTCTCATGTTTCTGTGTATGCTAAACAAAGAATATCCTAGAATTACTTATACACAGACGGTTGGACATTCGGCTCATACAGGTGAAAGGGTTACGCCATTATAGAGGTCTACACATCATCAAAGAGCCCCTTATCAGGCCTGTGGGTGCGGGAGCGGGAGTACTGGGCCAATCCACTGCCTCCAAGACTGAACCCGCCAGTCCTGCCCCCTGCTTCCACATCCCCACCCTCCCCAACCCCACCCAGGGACGAGGTGGTGGTGGTATGGGAGGAGTAGTCAGCCAAGCCCTCACAGCCTCCCAGCAACTCCAACTGGGCGGATTCTGATGAGTCCTCTCGCTTCAAGGGTCGAACAAGGTCTTCTGCACGCTGACGAGCTGACCTGTAATGACACACACTACTCAAAATTCAAGCCTGTAAAATCCTGACCCCAAACAACAACACAGAACTCTTACAACAACTATATCCATCCATCCATCATCCAATCCTATGCCGCCCCATGAGAAGCGTAGGAACCCTGGGCTATGCATGTTGGTCCTGATATTTAAGATGAGAGTGACCAGCCTCACATATCCCTGAGTGGCATTACATGAGCAATAAACCCCAACCACCCCTTGGATATAAACCTACTCAGGATCAATCCTATTGGTGCACCTTAATTACCCACTAAACCAACAGGCACCATAATTTGGTTATATGATTACCACCCAGCATAGTAAATGGTTTCCTGGTGTACAGGAAACCATTTGGCTTGTCACTCAGTGTAGAGTCACCCATAGGCAGAAAGAGCGGAAAGAAAGCCGGAAGAGGGAGTGTAATGTCACCCGTACGCAGAAGAAAGAGGAAAGAATGAAGGAAAGAACGACAGAAGAGGAAGGAATGAAGAGAGGAGAGGGCAGATACGCAAAAGCAGCACTACATCGAGTGAGTGGATGGCAAGCGCCCTCTCCTACATAAAATAATAATAATAATAATAATAATCCATCCATCCATCATCCAATCCTATGTCACCCCACAGAGAGGCGTAGGAGCCCAGGGTTAGGCAAGCTGGTCCTGACATTTAAGATGAGAGAGACCAGCCTCACTCATCCCTGATTGGCATTACATGAACAATAAACCCCAACCACCCCTTGGATATATATCTTCACCGGCTCAATCCGACTGGAGCACCTTAATTACCCACTAAACCACCAGGCGCCAAAATTTGGTTATATGGTTACCATCCAGCGCAGTAAATGGTTTCCTGGTGTAAAGGAAACCATTTGGCTTGTCACTCAGTGTAGAGTCACCCATAGGCAGAAGGAAGAGGAAAGAATGAAGGAAAGAAAGACAGAAAAGGGAGTGTAAAGTCACCCGTAGGCAGAAGGACAAGGAAAGAATGAAGGAAAGAAAGACATGAGGACTGAAGGAAATAAGGATGGAGGAGAGGAAAGGGCAGACACCCGAGAGCAGCACTACATCGAGTGAGTGGATGGTGAGTGCCCCCACCTACCACAAAATAATAAAAACACACCTTTGAACACAAACAAAGGCTCATGACTATACATATAAAAGTTAATGAGTGTGTATTACCTGTACATGCTGGCTGATGACTCTCCGCCCCCAAACCTCTGAGTGAAGTCCTTGCGCCGCGCAGCATTGTCCTCTAGCCTCTGCCGACGACGTGACTCTATGGACATAACAAATAGAAAGTTAAGGATTTCTTCATCAATATCATCTGTTATCATCACTACCTTATCATCCTTATCATCATCATATCATCCTCATCACCATCATCATAATTATCATCCTGCACCCCTTTTTAACGTGGCAGCGTTTGGACTGGCTTTATCAGACAAGTACAGTAGGCGTGGAAAGTACTGACGCTTTTTTGCCGACATCATTCTTTTTCGCGTTAAGTGAAGTAGGGTCAATACTACCCTCCCCTGTGATGCGAAATGAGCTGACGCTTTTTCAACGGGAGCTGGCAACCCTGCATGATAAGTTTGGCACCACAGAAGCAGGCTCAGTAATGTTTGGGCAGCCACAGGAGGAGGATTGTCTGTGTGTGTGATGCACCACGAGGGCATGTTTTGACTCAAATAACACAGTTATTTGGTTACCTACCACATTCTCATCAAGCCTAAAGTAACCACAAGCAAGGACAAACGTGTGGAAGTGATTACTTTATACAAAGCTGGCCACAAACTCCAATTTATTGCAAATCAGATGGTGTTAGACTGAGGACAGTGCAGAGACTGGTGAAGCAGTTCAAGGACAGTGGGGAGGCCATTCCTCCCACTCCACTTCCCAAGCCTGGGAGACCTCGTAAGACAACCTTCAGGACCCGTCAGCTGATCTCAAGGCAAGTTAGCAAGGATCCAAGGCTAGCAGCACGGGATTTAAAAGAAAAGAACCCACAGTTGCTGGCAGATGTGTCTGTCAGAAGTGTGCGGCAACTGTTGCATGACGATCTGGGCTACAGGAGTTTTTGTGCTCGTAAAAACACACTGCTAACTGCACTTCAGAAGAAAAAGAGAGTAAGTTTTTGTAAGAAATATCTTGCCTGGAGTGAGGAGCAATGGAAAACTGTGCTTTGGAGTGATGAGTCAACATTTACTGTCACTGGTACCCCTTCATCACGAGTGTACCGCAAACCAGGCAGTGACCCCCTGGATCCTAAGTACACTTCCAAGTTTGTTAAATACCCAGCCTCACTCATGGCTTGGGGCTGCTTTACATATTATGGTGTTGGTAGGTTGGTAATTCTACCTGCAAATGAAAAAGTGAACCAGAACAATTATTTGGAGCTCTTATGTGATGTTTTAAGTGACTCTTTTGATAAAACCAAGGCAAGAGTATTTATGCAAGATTCTGCCCCTGCACATGTTGCAAAGTCAGTGAAACAGTGGCTAACAGACTGTGAGGTTCCCTTTATTCGAGATTGGCCCAGAAACAGCCCAGATATCAATCCCATTGAGAATTTATGGGCGCACATGAAGCGGCAGCTGCGTAGTATGGACACATCATCTTTGCCTAAACTTGAGGCTGCAGCTATGGAGCAGTTTTAGTCCGTCTGTTCTGCAAAACTACGCCATCAGTCTCCCCAGACGCCTTAAGAAGATAATAAAGGTGAAGGGGAATGCCAGTAAATACTAAATTCAATGGTGAGTGTTAATTTATTTGTTTCTCCTTGCTAACCACAAGAATGTTTTCTTTTTTTAAGATGGCGTCAACACTTTCCGCGCCTACTGTATATCTGAAGTTACACAATGTGGTGAAATGTTTTTGGCCTATCTGATGGAGCCAAGATTCTGTGGGCTTGAATGATGAGTGAATCAAAGTGTTACACATTGAACTAGGCAAACTTTGGCTGTCTGGACGATGCTACTCCTCACCCTGCCCTGGGATGAGAAAGGAGGTCTGGATGATGATGATGATGATGATGATGATGATGATGATGATGATGATGA
>JAGKTI010004235.1:0-15309 GCA_018397915.1 Birgus latro
TACTGTGCACTGAAAAACATGTTTTTTACTTGACTTATTGTGGTGAACATAGCTGAAGTGGTCAGGCAGTCCGGACCTCTTTCTGGCTTTATCGGACTTTTTCCGATATACAGGAGTTTAGTCCGGTAGCTCCTTGAGTCCAATGAAAGCGAATTCCGGTCTACTGAAGTCCGTTATATCGTGGTTTTACTGTATATACATGCATGCATACATATATATTTGTACATAGCAGCCGTGGCTCAGTGGGTTAGAGCACTCCGCTCTGGCCGTAGGGTCGGAGGATCGAATCCACCCAAGGGTCATTGGTAGACATCAGGAAGGGCATCCGGTCATAAAATGCTACACGCTCCAATCCAAAAAGGCCGACGCATGCAAGCATGTTGCAGCCTTCAAAAAAAAAAAACGAAAAACATATACAGTACAGTATATACATATATACAGTCAGGTTGCCTATGCCACATGTTTCTATGGCACAGTTTTCTATGACACGGTAAGGTGCCAGAACCAAAAAAACAACCACGCGCATAAATCATACCCATGGCATGGGCGCAGCAAGGTTTGAAACGAGTGGGCAAATTCCCCTGGCGGTCAGCGCTCGCCCCTGTTTGTAAACAAAGAAGATGGTGACCACTTCAGCTCCATACTACAAGTGCTCCAGCTGTGGACTTTTTTCTCTCTTATGAGGAGGTTAAGCTTCACCAAATTCATTGTGTTAAGTAATGAAACATTAAAGATTCTTTGGGTATTGTGACTAGTTTATAGGTTTGTTCATAAAACTGCTTTGAACGGGTTAGTGGCAAAGCACCTGTCTCAAAGCTAAGACGAAGCATAATGCCTCCCATCATCATCACGTACATAAGAGTGATTATTAGTGTGTTAAATGTGAGTTTTGTTGACACTTGAGCATACAAACTTTATCAAATAAACTTCTTCAATCAGAGCTTGACCAGGCAGCCTCCACCATCTTGAATGTTTTGGTCGGTCAGCTGATCTGTTTAGCTTTTTTTTCGCTCAATCTGCAGTGCGTGGTATTGCCCAAATAGACACATGGCTGATCACCCTCCCGTTTTTTGTGCCTATTGTTACTTGTAATACGTGCATTGACTGATTGCTTGATTGTGTGCATGTGTAAAGTGGGGAAAGATGAGGAGAAGTGGGGTGAAAAGGGGGACTTTGGGTGAAGGTCCAGAGCCAGATACCATTTTTCCCATAAGTTTAGTTATTTCTATGGCACGAGTGCGGTCCAGAACCAATTAGCTGCACTTTGTATATACTGTATATATATATATATATATATATATATATATATATGTGTGTGTGTACAGTATATGCATACTTACAGAGAGAGAGAGTGTGTGACCCCAGAGATGAGGGAGTGAACAGAGAGGCTGCCAGATATTGTGTAGTGTGATCCACCATTTGGTGACCAAGGCTGATGCATGCAAGCATGCTGGAGCCTTTATAAGCAGTACAAAATTATATGATTTATACTGGTTGCAGTCATTGGATTCACAGGAGAGTTATGAAATGTGTGATAGCCAGAGGCTACAGGTGGATTTTAAGTGTAGCAGATGTAGGAGCACTGCTGGACCACTTGATGACAGGTGGGCAATAGAGGTTTAGGACAAATTCTGCTACCTTGGTGATATCATCATTACAGGTGGTGGTGCCCCTTAGTGCACCATTGCTAAGGTGTGTAATGGTTGGAAAAAGTTTAGAGAATAGTTACCCATCCTGAACATTGGGATTGTTATCATTATCCATGAAAGAGAAGGTGTTTGGAACCCGAATTAGGAGTGTCATTTTGTATGGCAGTGAAAGATGGAGTGTAAAGGAGGAGGATATAGTGAGACTAGAACAAAACAATATTAGAATGATCCAGTGGATGTGTGAACTGAAGCCAGAAGACAGGACATCATCAGAAGAACTGAGAAGGCAGCCAGGAGTGGAGAGCATTAAGAAGACTAAGCTGGTTTGGAAGTGTTGAGAGGATGGACCTGGGGAATTGAGCAAGATGTAGAAGTTTTGAGGCTCTAGGCTGTCAGCAGTGAGGAAAACCAAGAAGACATTGGATGATGTGATTTGTGATGACTTTAGATCTTGAAGTGTTACTAGAGAGCTGGTGTGGGATGGAGCAAAATAGGGAGGAGTGCTATCAGATGAACCCACTAGACCCACAGTACACGGAAAACAGATGGTATACTGAAAATGATGAATGATGATTCAGTAGTGGTTTGGAAATGCAAGAACAAGTGAGTAAAGTTAGAGAGGTACTTATTTTATCATCAAGAAGGGTTACTGTTGAGCTCTGATATGCAAGATGGTGGATTGAAGTGGAATTAAGGTCTGCATGTGAGTTAGAGTAAGAATGGGTTGAGTACTTCCTTATGCAGGTTTGAGCTGCACAGTAATGGTAGATAGTAGTAGTTGTAGCCCCAGGTTTATCAGAAATGTGAACCCATTGCACTGCAGACTGGAGTTGTCTTTCTTTGGCAGTCCACCATCCCCCTTTCAGAGGACAGAGAGGGAGTTGAAGAATGTTTGTATAACTCAGCCACAGAGCTATGTGGCTATATCGATGCCACCACATGAAAGTGTTCCTCTCTAGCACCAGACTGCACAGTGAAACTAATTAGCAAGTTAATTTTGCCAGTTATAATAGTTAGTTTGAGAAAAGAGGAGCAGGTGAGTGAAGTGCCTGCTTTAAGACATTATATCATCATCTACATAATTCTTCTACCTGAAAAAAATCTTTTTGGGACAATTCCTGCTTAGTGGTTATGATAATGCTGCTGCTGTTTTGATTAACTACAGGGCTCATTATAGTATTAATGTTATGGGTTGGAGTTCAGTGTGCATGATTGCATTACTGTATTCACTGTATGTGTTGGTTTTTCACTGTGCTCTGTTGCAATGTATTTCTTTATTTAACTAGTACATGTTTTGTTTTCAGACTAGGTACAGTATTAAGATTCACGAATTATGTAGATATTTTTGCATGTCTTTAATATTTGGAGGTGTTTTGAGTTTTGACATGTTGTAATATCCAGGCCCATATTCCTGTGAAATGTAGGAGCCTGAGGCTTTGTTACTGTAGGTGACAGGCATCCACCCCTGGTGGCATTCATTAAATAATTGATAATCTTCATGTATTTCTCGTGGATTCAGATTGATGTGTACAAAACTTTAATACTTTCACTCTGAGAGTGAATGGTTTGAGGCACCAGTTGGGAGCAGTTGCAGTCATCTACTAAATGCAAATTAAATTCACAAGAGGCAGCCTTTGCCTGGGGCATAAGCCAGCAACCTATCCTTATTGGACTGTAGAAGTCTTTAAGTCCCAGTGCCTCACAGTGGGCAATATAGGATTGGATGATGCTTTTTCCATCTGTATAACTTCGAGGTCTGTTCAGAAACTATCCGACGTTAGGCTCTAAAAAAAATCAATAGCTAACCTGTTGACCCAAGACACTAATCCCCCTCAAAGTAGGCCCTTTCTGACTTGACACACTTAGCCCAGTGTTCTTTCCACTGCCTGAAACATTTTTCAGAGTAGGTTTTCAGTATCTGGTACAGGTGCCTCGTCGCATTTGTCATGATCTCTTCTCTCATCTCAAATCAGAAACCATTCAGTTGAGTTTTGAGCTTGGGGACAACCAAAAGTCACACAGAGCCATGTGTGGTGAGTAGGGAGCCTACTGGACCTGCGGGATGTTGTGCTTGACCAAAAATCCCTGAATCAGTTGAGAAGAATGGCCAGGGGCATTGCCATGGTGCAGCTTCCAACTTGCCGCTTTACAAAGGTCTGGTCTCTTCTGCTGAATTGAGTCACAGAAACACTGGATAACGTTGAGGTAGTAATGTTTGTTGACAGTCTGACCTTCTGGTGCGTATTCATGAAGCACAGCACCACGGTAGTTGAAAAAAACTGTCACCATGCACTTCACCTTGCTTCAGTTTTTTTTTTTATTATTATTTTTTTTTTTTAGGCGACCCTGCATGGTACCACTGGGATGCCTGTGCTATGGTTTCTGGGTCGTACTTATACACCCATGTCTCATCTCCAGTGATAACAGTCTTCAGAAAGTCAGGATTACGATTTGCACACTTCAGCATGTCTTGAGCAATGTTCATTCGAGGGAAGAGATCACAACAACTGTGACGAAGCACCTGCAGGGGGTACTGAAACCCGACTTAGAAAAATGTTTCAGGCAGTGCAAAGAATGCTGTGCTACTTGTGTCAAGTAAGAAGGGGCCTATTTTGATGGGGATTAGTGTCCTAGCTCAACAGGTGAACTATTTATTTTTTTAAGAGCCTAAGGTTGGATACATTCTGAACAGACCTCGTATTTTTTTTTTCTATGTCTTTCAGTACTGTATGGTACTGTAGATTTCATATACCACTGCTGTATTACAGTAATACCCCTTTTAACTAACTTTCCAAGTATGTCATTTCATTATTCCATTCTTGACTCCTCAGAATCATAACGTACTTTGGTATGTTGTGAATATAATTACTGTAATCTAGATTGGGGCACTCACCAACCACTCACTCGATGTAGTGCTGCTCTTGGGTGGCTGCCCTTTCCTCTCCTTATTTATTTCCTTCCTCTTCTGTCTTTCTTTGCTTCATTCTTTCCTCATCCTTCTGCCTACGGGTGACGTTACACACCCTCTTTTGTCTTTCTTTCCTCCATTCTTTCCTCTTCCTTCTGACTATGGGTGACTCTACACTGAGTGACAAGCCAAATGGTTTCATGTACACCAGGAAACCATTTACTACACTGTGTGGTAACCATATAACCAGATTATGGCACCTGGTGGTATAGTGGGTAATTACGGCTCTCCAGTCGGATTGAGCCGGTGAAGGTTTATATCCAAGGGGTGGTTGGGGTTTAATGCTCACATTAGACCACTCAGGGATGAGTGAGGCTGGTCACTTTCAACTTAAACGTCGAGACCAACTTGCCCAGTCCCGGGCTCCTACGCTCCTCCTGGGGCAACGTAGGATTGGATGATGAATGGATGGATATTCTTTCCAGTCCCTTTAAAAGGAAATTGACAAGGGTGAGAAGAAGGAGGTTGGGGCTGAAACCTCACCTTTCCCTACATATATTAGTATAAAGATGTAACAGTCTCACCATTCAGCACATTGGCTGCAAGCTGCCTTATTCTTCCTCAACATAAGAGAAGATAAAAATTGCATGTCCTGAAGGGGAACAAAGATCCCTGGTATGCGTCAACCCAACCCATGTTGTTATTGAGCAAGCCAGGTCTGTCTGTTTGAGCAGACTCATCAGCTGCAGGCAAGCAGTTGCCCTTGCGAGGCCATCCCGTGCATTGAACTGGTGTTTCCTTGCGACAGACAATGCTTCGCCTCAGTGAGATGTGGGGAAGATTGTGGAGGAGCTCTTAGATGTATGCTGCATTTGCCTCCCTCCACCCAGTTAACAAGGGCACCACAGTTGGCTCCACATCAACCTGTTATTTGATTATATGGTTACTGACCGGCACTATAAATGGTTTCCTGGGTCACAGGAAACCATTAGGTTTATCACTTAGGGAAAAGTCATCTGAAATGGAAAGAAAGAGTATACTGTACTGTAAAAGTGACAGGAAAGATGGGAGAAACAGAAAAAAAATGATAAATATGCAGGAAAGTAGGCAGCTCTACATCAAGTGAGTGGATGGTGTTTGCCACCACCTAACACCACCCATGCCATGTGATCTTGATGATGATTATGATAATATCTTTCCATGTAGCTAAGGAAGAAATGTAACATGAAATTATACCTTTTAGAAAAAGAGACCCTAGCTGTTTGTGGTCAGAAGTATGTTATCCTATCTTTTAAAAGTGTTCCAATCTTTGCCTAATTCATTATTCTCTCATCCCACAAGCCTAACTATGGACAAAAGAAAGGGGTATTATTGTTTGTGGCTTTGGCATCAGTAGAATTACAATTAATGTACTTGTATATATTTTTTTTTAATAAACATCACAGCCATATTGAACATTTCAGAGTGGAAGTACAGTACTGTAGTGCTGGTACAATACCATATTGTGCATTGAGCACTATTTTGAAGTACCACCTCACTCCTTCCTCTTGGCCCCCAGACTCCAGTTTCACCAGGGGAACTCCAATCCAATAGCCTGTCCTCACCTGGGAACTTGACCCACACCTCTGATCAGCGTGGCATTTTGCAAGCTGTATGTTTTGTTTATCATTTTCACATACTGTATTTCTGAATATTAACATTATGCAGTGAGTAAAAACTGCATTTCACAGCTGCACTTTTAAAAGGTTACAATGTACTCATATTCCTTTTTCGATACTTCATTAGGCCTTTTTCTCATATACAGCTGCTGATAATTGTAACATTGTAAAGTAATGCAAATATATTATGCCTGATCCTAAAAAAATAGTAGGCTACTCCAGTGCAGTGGTTGTCATCCTTTTTAAACTGGCACACTTTTGCAGTGTTGAAAATTTTATGGCACACTCTAGACCAGTGCTTGGAAGCAAAGTAAGGATCACATAGAAAGAACAGTTTATAAGACTAATATGTGGGAATGGTGAGAGCTGAGATATGATAGCACACAGGTAATTGATTTTGGAGGTGGGCAGAAAGGAATACATCAGAATATCAGCTAAGTTATGAATATAATGATTTCAGGAGTGGGAGTGGTAGAGGTCTAAAAACTGCAGTTAAGACATGCAGTGAAGTACACATGCAGGAAGGACTGTTAGGCATTCATAGATCTGGGAAAATGAATAGGGAAGAAATTGTGGAAAATATAATGAATTCATTGTGTGGATGGAAAACTGTTGAATAATATACAGTTCAGAGTTTTATGATTGTGCTTCCTTGCCAGAGAGGGTAATGTGGATGATATGTAGCAAACTTAGTTGGCATTCATCCTTTGGAAGCAATAATAATTCTGAAGAAAGTCAAGGAAATACATGTACTGCCTGAGGGCCTTCAAGTCTGCAGCACCAAATTCCACAGATGTCACTTCTTGGGAGGACCCATTGTCATTACTGGAACAATAGTACAGGTTACCAAAATAAAGTTATGATAAGATGAGCTCAGTGGGGAAAAGATTGACAGAGTAAGCAGAAAAGTGTCTTGTATGAAAAGGGTCAGAATATGATGAAATTCTCCGAGCCAAGCAGGGGTTTGTGTTGAGTGCTGTACAAGGTTCTCTAGGTCATCCAGAATAGAAAAGATGTAGGCTTGTTCATCAGATGGATCTGTAACTGGATCTGTATCTCTGTATCTGTTCATATTAGGTCCACTGCAGAACTGAATCTTGTGGTTGGAGGTAGAGCAATTACTAAAATTAACCCTTCTTAGTTATGGCAGAGTGTGAATGGGGATGGGATGTCTGTAGGAAAATTAATGCATATGAAAGTGGAACTGTTTTATCAGTTGTGTTTGTGTGTGTCAGTCTGTACTGGTAGGTGTCATTGGTAATAGTAACAGAGTGCAAACATATGTAGCTTAATGAAAGGACATACTGGCACTACCAGTGCCCACTTTCAGTGTCCATTACAGTGAGAGCCAAAACCTTGAACTCATGGCTTATGCAATTATGCTATCAAACCACTGCAGCACGTAATTAATGGAGAGGAGAGCGAAAGGTGCTGGTGAACATTTAAATCTTTTAAAACTGAGATTTCATTAAAAAGAAAATGTTCCACTTTAGAAGTAAGATTTTCAAAGAATTATGGCTAGTCAGTGGAATTAGGGGATAAGTTGTTATTGTGCAACCTTGGTCTGTTTAGTCATAGAGAGGATAACAGCTTGTATATGTTATGCCTGGATTTAGGAAGTAAAGAGATGGTATGGGACACAAGGGCTCAAGGGTAGATGCAGATAAAACAAAGGTGATGGTATCTAGAGTTGGTGGCAGTACTGTCAAAGAAGAGGGGGAGTGGCCATGTGCAGTTTGCCACAAGGGTGTTGGAAGTAATTTCATAATGTGCAGTGTTTGTGATAAGTGGTGCATAAGATATGTAGTGGTATTAGAGGTAGACTGCGAGATAATGCTGGTTTCATATGTGCAGTGCGTCGGGGAGAGCATATGGAAATCATCAGGCGTGAGAGGATTGCTCTTGCTGGCGAGTCTCTTGAGTGTGTGGAAGAGTTTTGTTACTTGGGAGACATCTTATGTGCTGGTGGTGGGGCTGGAGCTAGCTCTGTGGCTAAATTGAGGAGTGGTTGGAAGAAGTTCAGGGAGCTGTTGCCTCTCCTGACATTGAGAGGGCTCTTCCTCTGTGTTAATGGATCTTTGTATGCAGCATGTGTTAGGAGTGTAATGCTTTATGGTAATGAGACCTGGGCAGTAAAGGAAGAGGATATTCATAGGCTCATTTATACAGAAATGATAGTAATTAGGTGGATATGCAGTGCGTCCTTGAATGCTAGGCCTCGGGAGGCTAGGTTTATGATGGAAGAGTTGAGAGGAAGAGTGGGACTGGAGTGTATTGGTGTTGTAACGAGGAGGGGTAGATTGAGGTGGTTTGGGCATGTGGAGGGGATGGGGATGACCGTTGGGTGCAGAAAGTTAGAAGTTTGAAAACTGGGAGTGGGGTTGCGAGAGGCAGACCAAAAAAGACCTGGGAGGTCATAGAGTGTGACCTCAAGGATAAGGGAATGAATGGGGAGACAGCGAGAGACCAAGCAGCATGGAGAGCTGCCATTAAGTGAGCAAGGCTGACGCTTGCAAGCATGGTGGACCCTTTATAAAGGAGATGAATAACAGGATAGCCACAGCAGAAGTGTAAAATATTCAAATGAATTAAATTCAAGAAAAACAGAGTAAGTTAAGTTGTTGGGCACATACATATATAGTAATATCCATCTCTGGCTTTGACATTAGGATAGAAAAAGTAAGAGGATACAGAACAGAAGCTGCTGACGGTGACTATCAGCTGCTTTGGTGAGGAAGGAAAGTGAGGTTGAGAGGAAGAGGAGTGATGTTCAGTAGAAAGGAAATTTTGGGAAAGGCCATGAGTGTTGCATAAATTGATAGAAAGCATGGCAGACATTGGATTTCAGAGCATCTTGTTTAGTTGTCACCAAGAGAGGAGCCTGGTGGGGTTACAGATATTTATGGTCCCTTGGTCCCCACGTCTGGTGATCCTGAGGCTTGTTGTTGGATTGCCATAGTTCCCTCCTGGTTATTGGTATTTTTTTAATTATTTAATTTTTATGTACTGTTGTACCCTTCTTTCGTATTTACCTTTCTGTGATAAATTTATTTTGCTTGGATGCTCATAGTTTGCTTTGTGTGTCATGTGGTAGGTATGGTAATGCTTGTAGGATATAAAAAATTGATGTGGGCAAAAGTTGAAAAGTCAGTAAGGTCGTGGAAAGTCACATCCCACACAAAGTTCCCTGTGAGTAATTAGATTTGGCTTGCATGATTTTAGGTTGTTTTTCCAGGAAATTTAGTGTATGGATGTGTATCGAATATCATAGGAATTAAAAATGACTGCGTACAGAGCATCACAGTTGTGTACTGTTTATTCATTTCTGTTATATCATGCAGTTTACTTAAACTTCAGAAAGTTACAATGTAGGCTTTAGGTTTGCACTATCATAAGACAAAACTGTAAAAGTGAGTTCCATGCATGTTTTTGTTGTTATTATTGTTAATGATTGTCCCCAGTTTGTCTGGCGAAGATTGGCGAAAAATCGATTTCCATGCTTTTGCATCCGTAGTCCTTGGCTACACTTTATTGAAAATTATTTAAGTATAACACAGATCTCTGCAACCCCTTCATTACAAGATTTCTCTCCAAAACTAAAAAAATTATTAGGCTATAGTAAAAATTATTCCCTGTACAAAGGAAAAGGGGAAAAGAAGTGTGTGGTAATTATAGGGGCATATGTCTTCTTAGTGTAATAGGAAAAGTATATGGTAGAATACTTATTGACAGAGTTAGAGAAATAACAGAGGAATTAGTTAGAGAAGAACAGGGAGGTTTTAGGAAGGGAAGATGTTGTGTTGATCAGATATTCATTCTTGGATCTTTAGTGGAAAAGTTTCTAGAGAAGGGAAAGAAGTTGTATGCAGCCTTCATGGATTTGGAGAAAGCATATGACAGGGTGGATAGACAAGGATTGTGGAAAGTATTAAGAATATATGGAGTAGATGGGAAGTTGTTAAAGGCTGTGAAGACAATGTATGAGGGTGCTAAGACTCCACTGTGTGTGGATAGTGAACTATGTGAATTTTTCTGTTTGAAGGTTGGATGGAAACAGGGATGTGTCATGTCTCCATGGTTGTTCAATCTGTATATGGATGGGGTAATAAAAGAGATACAAGGTAGGCCAGTGGATGTTGGAGCAGCCCTAGTGAGAGTAGGCAGTGTGTGGAAACTCTCTGTACTGTGGTTTGCAGATGATAATGTGTTGTTAAGTGAGGACGAAGGGGAGCTGCAAGGCTAGGTGGATGAGTTTGGCAGAGTGTGTAAGAAATGGAATCTAAAGGTGATTGTAGGGAAGAGTAAAGTTATGGTCTTTGAGAGATGTGAAGCCAGTGAATGTACAGTGAGGTTGGATGGGGAGGAAATGGAAAATGTTAGTGCATTTAAGTACTTGGATATTGTGATGAGTAAGGATGGAAGTTTGGAGGGTGAAGTGCTTGAAGGGGTACAACAAGGAAGAAAAGTTGCTGGCTCCTTGAAAGCAGTGAAAAGAAACAGGGAAGTGAGTATGGAAGTGAAAAATCTACTACATGACCAACTCTTAACGTTTGGAAGTGAAGCTTGGACCCTGTTAGAGGGACAGACGTCAAGAGTGAGAGCAGTGGAAATGAGTTATTTGAGAGGAGCATGTGGAGTCACATGGAGAGACGGACTGACAAATGAGGAAGTGAAGGAGCATTGTGGTGTGTCTGTGGATGTGATAAGAAGCGTTAAGAGAAACACATTGAGGTGGTTGGCCATGTGGAGGGGATAGAGAGCAAGAAACTGACGAGTCGATTGTGTGTGAGTGAGGTGGAGGGGGGGAGAGAGAGGGGGAGGCCAAGGTTGAGATGAAGGGATGGAGTGGAGAGGTATATGAGAGAGGGGTGTGTGAGCTGGGAGCAGGGCAATGAAATGGCATGGGACAGGGTGACATGGAAGCGATTTGTTTGTGGCCACCCCTTAGGGTTTAAGGTGTCTGGCAATAGATAGATAGATGGATAAATTATTATAAGAGGTTGTATTGAGAAGATGAGATAACCTGTACTACATTCCTGTTTTAATTACAATGAACCCTCCATTTACTGTAATGGACACTATATAAAGAGCCCTTCCCTTATTAGACACTTTCAGCATTTTCAAAAAGATGTCTAAAAGTCTGATTTCTTTGCCATCCAGTAAAACCTCTCCAAGTAGGAATAATTGGGGCTGAGGCCATTCCAACTTGACTATAATTCTGACATTGAAATAAGAGATTCCTGACTAACCCCTCCCCCCCCCAAAAAAAAATCACTTACCATTCTTGCAAAGCATGTAATCCAAGCCTAAGGAGGGCCATTTGGTAGGATGTAGAGGTGCTAGGGGAGCATATGATCACTTCTGTGGAACATTTCTTAACCATAATCACAATTGAACGACAGTACAGTACTGTACTGTACCTTACACTTTGACACGCATCGAGCTACCAGCATCGATCCTTTCCAAAACTTCAGCTTCTTTTGAATGCTTAGAGTCTTCAGCTTCATCCTCTTACTGCCTGAAGGAGCCTTGGGAGCCTTGGAAGCCATGCTTGGTAGTAATAGCAGTGCGGAATACGGAGTGGAATGCGAGAGAATACCGACACGAGTGGTAGCAGATGCTAGACTGAGGCAGAGCGAGGCAAGAAGGTTGCAGGACATAGCAGCGCCGCCAAACGGAATGTACAGTACTGTACAGTACAGAAATCTGCTAGATCAGCCTAAACAGCAATAAAAATCCACCAGACTGATGGAAATTAGGGAACTTTAAGGAAAACAATGCTAGAAAGGACTTTACAGTATGTCAGATATAGAGCAAGCTTTATCATTTATTATCCCCCCTCCCCCCCCTTTTTTTTTTTTTGCGGGCAAGTCGCCATATTAGCAACACTGGCGGGAGGTGGCTGGCGTGCCCTCACAGGCTAGAATATGATGAGCCGATGCATCATCACACTGAGATACAACTTCCCTTAGCTGAGATTTCACGTCTTAGCAGTAGTTTTATGAGAATTTTCTGACCAGTGGAGCAACATGAGCCATCACAGCCTAGAATGGTGCGTCATCATTCCAAGATGGGCCTTCCATTAGACATCATTTTACAACTTTGGGGAATTTTTTCTGAGATTTTTTTGACCGATTTCAAACATTTTATATTATTTTCAATAATGATTTTCATGTGCCATTACGACGTGCTTAATTCCAATCTATTGGATGCCAACTTGCAGAGGTTTTACTGTATATTTTTCCTCCTGTTACACTACAAACATGCCATATATGAACTTTATGTAAAGTATGAATATATTGGCAGAATTTTATTCAGATAATCGAATAGGGTTGCTGTTTTATATCACTTAAGTATTAATAATGGTTAGGATAGACTTTTAGCAACAACAGACATGCTTGTCTCCCAATCAGCCCATTATGAAAGGGGTTCATTTTGTATGTTTTAATTCTTCCTGTTTGTAGACTCTCTCAAGGCTAGCCATTATGTACTCTAGTTTAGTACATACCGGACTGTAAATTTTTTATTATTTTTTATTATTTTATTTATTTTTTTTGCCGACAGCAGTAATTCATAAATTGAGTTAATGAATTAAGTATTGATTTTAATTCTTTTGGCATTCCTCCTCAGGCTGCCCCAACCCTTACAAATGTGCTGTGCAAATGCCAACTGCGAGAGAATGCCGTTGCAGTTGATATCAGTGGGGATGTTTACTGTCAGGCTGTGGACTCCTTTGATGGACGTATGATTGGATGCTGCAATGTTGTTACAAGCCACAAGTGAGGTTTAATAAAGTTTGTATACTTGGATGTCAGATATCATTGCAATAGTGTTTATGCAAACAGCAGACAGGTTTGTTAACTATTGTAAACATGCACCTTCAAAAGTTGAGTAAAGCTACATTGCAAGAGATGAATGCTCCAGTGCACTCCATTTGCCACCCTTAGCTCATACTTCCTGCACACAGTTAAAGATGTGTTAAGTTCTAGCATACAGCAGGTGATTGTTTTGCACCGAAAAGTAAAAGTGATCCTTATAGGCATACCCTTTCATATCCATAGGTACTTCCGAGTGAGTGGGAAAATTCCATTCATGCTGCTTTGTGATATCCACCACGGGCGTCTGAGGCAGCACAATTGTTGTCCCTGCTGTGGCCTTTTCTGCACCCAGGTCAGAAATTATCTTATGTAGTACTGGCTAACTGCATCATGTTTTGTACTGTGGATTATTTTTTGTGTCAGGGTAGAAACTTAAGGCAGATTCTTGTAAAAATAAGATTATAAAGTGTAAATGGAGAGGGTTTGATGTCATGATTTTAAGTAATGGTTTATATATGGTGCCAGAAGACTATAACTTGAACTGTAGCTTCAGCATGGGAAGTGAGGTGTTAGAGTTAGTTCAAATCCTAGGAGCTTTAAGTTGCTGATTGGAAGCCTGGATGATGTAAAAAATAGAACAAACCCAAGAAGGAGATAGATTGAAGAACAGTGTTATGGGAAAGGGATTGGTTGGCTTCAGAGTGGTGAAGACAAGGAGATACAGTGTACTTTTGCCAACTTTTATGGACAGACAGTCAGTGATGGAGAATGGTCCAGCAGGTGAAATGAACTTCCTAAAAGCAGATGAATTAAATAAAAAAATTAAAATTTTTGTTTTGAGGAAAGAGCAGGTCTGTGATGTAGTGTTGTGATGTGGAAGAAGAAAGTTGCATTGAGGTGGAATGGATATGTTTACAGAACGCTGGGAGTTGGTGTGACTAGGATAGTGTTATTTTCCAGTTTTGCCCTGCATCTTACAGGCTGAACTACATTGCCCATATTCACTAGATAAGAGGGTATATACACACCATTATGGCCCACCACTTCATCACTATTCCAGCTCATCCCTCCCACCCCACCCATTCACAGAAAACATGAAGAAACATCGCTATCTGATAATTGCATCACAAGTCACAAGGGCTGATTTTTTTTGTACATTCTTTCATAAACATGACCTGAAGTGAACTGTATTGATCTGTTCACTGCTGTGGCCATCATAACAGTGAGTGTCTGGACCAGCAGCTAATCTACAGCACCAGTATTCACAGGGTAGGGTATATTTCTTCTGTCATGGATTCTCACCCACCCCATTCCAACTCATTGTACCCACTAATTTTCACTCACATTACTGTCTTGAAAAGCCAGAATTGATATATCAAAAACCATGACACTGAGAGTGCTGATTTTTGGCACAGAAATAATTAGCATTGGCCTGGGGAGTTCTGATGGACTTTAACCCCTGTCATACCTTTGCTTATAAGGTACATTGTGGTGGGTCAGACCATGACATATCCCTAGGATCAAATATTTCCTTATGGTAAGGAAGAAGGTTTGGACAGTGCAACTGGTTGATCTATGCTCTGGAGGAGCAAGAATACCTCAAGTTTTCATGTTTTATCTCTGCCCTTTCTTAGTCTTCAGCCATTTACTGGCTGCATTTGCTGTGATGTAGCAGCAAGTTGCCTTCTCATGTACACTGCCTTATCTGAGAGAGAGTTATCAATAGTTCCCTGAAAAGTTTAAGAAACTGTACTGTATTAGCATAGGATAACACTTAGGGAAGGTAATTGGTAACCTGGCTGAAGTAGTGTACTTGTTTCTGGGGAGGCGGTAGCTCGATCAGTAGAGAGTTGGCTTGCAGTCCCGAGGGACCCAGGTTCGAATCCTCGCTGGGGCAGGGAACAGTTTAAGGATTTGAATTTCATTAAATCAGGCTTTACTGATCTACCAGAAGACCCGCCGACATGTCGTAAAAATAACCCCGCTAATACCAATACATCAGTCCTGTATGAGACAGCCCTAGCATGTATTCAATATGGACGGTGGGTGTTAGTGCCGAAGTGGTGACATGTAGAGGTGTATGGTATGTAGGAGGACGGCTGGGCCTTGATAGCAGGCTGTAAAGTCTATGCCCAGAGTCGGACACATAAAAAAAAAAAAAAAAAAAAATGACCTGCCACAGACTCTATGGTTTAACATATAGATGAGCACGGTGGTGAAATGTTTCATAGCATCTACCCACAGCTTTACCATATTTAGTTGTAGGAAGAATTAAA
>JAGKTI010004235.1:25163-51783 GCA_018397915.1 Birgus latro
TATATATATATATATACAGTATATATATATATATGGTGCAAGAGGGAGTTTGTTGAAGGCAACAAAACCCTTTTATATGAGTAGTGCTACATGTATGTAGGTGGGGAAGAAGCTCAGTGATCCTTTTAACATTAACGTAGATGTAAGACAGGTGGCTTGATCGGTAGAGAGGTGGCTTGCAGTCCCGACGGACCCAGGTTCGAATCCTCACTGGGGCAGGGAACAGTTTAAGAATTCGAATCTCATTAAATCAGGCTTTACTGATCTACCAGAAGACCCGCCAACATGTCGTAAAAATACCCCCGCTAATACCAATACACCAGTCCAGTATGAGACAGCCCTAGCATGTATTCAATATGGACGGTGGATGTTAGTGCTGAAGTGGTGACACATAGAGGTGTTGGTATGTAGGAGGACTGCTGGGGCTTGATAGCAGGCTGTGAAGCCTATGCCCAGAGTTGGACACATAAAAAAAAAAAAAAAGTGTTATGTTTTCTTGATTATTCAGTGAATATATAAGTAGAGTAGAAAAAAGTGTGTGATTGTACCCCTGTACAAAAATAAAGATCAGTGAAGTGAGTGCAAAAATTATCGTGGCATAAGTTTATTGAGTGTCGTAGGGAAGGTATATGGAAGAATTATTATAAAGAAAGTAGGAGGGATATCAGAAGTCCTGGTGAGTGATGAACAGGGTGGCTTTAGGAGTGGCAGAGGATGTGTGGATCAAATATTTGCAGTCAGACATATAGTGGAGAAGGCTTGTGAGAAGGACTATAAGGTGTTTATGGCATTCATGGATCTGGAAAAAGCATACGACAAAGTAGACAGAGAAGGATTGTGGAAGGTTTTGCGCATGTACGGTGTAGACAGTAAGCTGCTAGGTGCCATCAAGAGTTTTTATGATGGTAGTGAAGCATGTGTAAGGGTAAATGGGCATCTAAGTGAATGGTTTACACTCGGTGTGGATGTGCGACAAGGTTGTGTGATGTCCGCATGGTTGTTCAGTACAAATATATATGGATGGGGTGATGAGAGAAGTAAAATCACAAATAATGGAGAGGGGGATGGCATTGGTAATGAATGGTGGTGAATGGAATACCTCAGACTTGTTGGATGCTGATGATGCAGTGCTACTTGCAAATACCGGACAAGAACTTGGTAAACTAGTGCAGAGTTTTGCTGATTTCTGTGAACTTCGTGCCTTGTGAGTAAATGTAGAAAAGTGTGAAGTGATGGTATTTGAGAGAGAAGGTGACTCCCAGTGTGATGTTACAGTGAATGGAGAGAGACTGGAATTGGTGAGAGAGTTCAAATTCCTGGGTACAGTGATAGAAAAGAGAGGAAAATGTGCAAAAGAAGTGGAAAATAGTGACACAATGAAGGAAAGTAGCTTGTGCAATGAAGACCCTGATAAGAAACAGAGGCTTGAGTGTTGGAGCTGCACAAGGCTTACATGAAGGAGTGTTAATGTCAACTTGAACCCGCCACGTTGTGACTGCTCTGGCACAAAAAAATCACCCCAATTCCAGAAACTTTTTGACCTTGTTTTTTTTTTGGCTAAAAAGGTCGGTTTTGATGAGAAACCATGGAAAACAACCATTAATGTGCTCACCTGGCTCTAGAAATGCCATTTTGGGGGGTCCTCCCTATCGTCGCATGCTCTCTTGGGGTCTGCAGCACACCCACATTCTCGTCTTCTATGCAAGGCCCAACTATACCAGGGATGGTACAGAGAGGTTCATTATGTTGGAATTGGTAGGTTATACATGAATACAATGGTTTTCACACCTTAATGTAGGATATATAAGCATAGTTTTACACACAGAACACATCGTATTTGCCAAATTCTTGCACACTCTACTCGCTATGTGTGTATGTTCCACTTACACTATACCATTTCTCACCTTACACTACTGTTCTAACATGTTTACAAGGCCTTACAAATATATATAGCGTATATATAGCATACACACATTCTTAGTAGTTCTGTAGGGTGTGGTATTCTTTGAAACATGGATGTAAGCACAGTCCTACGTTGCATTCAACACACTATCTCGTGTCCTTCCTCAAAGTTTTTGGCCTGACTTTCAAGTACTGTACTTGCATACTTGTCACTTGCGCTGGGGATTAGCATGGGTCAGTGTTGGAGGGATGGGTTCAAGGAAGTGGCGTGCAGAGAGCCACAGGGGAGTTTGTGCGGCGCCAGCGGTGTGGGGGCGATGGTGGGGCCGGTCTTTTGCATACTTTCCAATCATCTCGCAGACCAGTTACTTCACAAACCCCTTGAAGGTCTCTGACATATCCATGGGCAGTCTGTGGAGACAGTGAGCATTGAGGTTGGTGATATCAAGGGGGTGAAAGAAGAGTTTTTTGTACCACTCCATCGTGGTCCTGGCACAATCCACACTTGAAATCATAGAGTCAGATTGGTCTGCCTGGTGCATGTTGATGTTGTATGCCATGACTGACTCCGATTTCCAAACATGATGCCTCCTCTTGCTGTGGTAGTCCATGGACTACATGCGGTGCACCAGGAGGAAGGCTTCTCGGTTGTGGTACCAGACGGTGCTGAGGATGTTGTTTGCCTCGAAAAACACCACCTCGTTCTTATCAAGCTTCCTTTCTAACTTCGGCACGTGCCAACGGTTTCTCTTGACAGTGCCGCAGAGTCCCGTCTCCTGAAGGTTGAGGTACCGAGTGAGAAGAGGGCAAATGTACCAGTTGTCCAGGTACAAGACGCGACCACGATGAAGGTACAGTAAAACTTCGATATAATGGACTTCAGTAGACCGGAATTCGGTTTTATCGGACTCGAGGAGCTACCGGAATAACTCCTACATATCGGAAAAAGTCCGATATAGCCAGAAAGCAGTCCAGACTGCCTGACAACTTCAGCTATGTTCACCACAATAAGACAAGTAAAAGACATGTTTTTCAGTGCACAATACAGTATTATTATACCATTTGATTAATGTAGTGAAGGTATAACACAGTACAATACTGCATTTGTGGTGAAAACCACTGATGCAATCCGGACAAATGTCTGATATATCGGAAAAAGTCCGGATTAGCAGGGGTAAGTCCGGATGTTGCTTTTATCGGAAAATCGCATATTTCGGATTGGCCTGAGCCCCAATTAGTCTGTTATAGTGAGGTCTTACTGTACTCCTCAATCATGGTTTTCACCACGGCCCCTGAGAGTCCTGTACTCCGATCCTTTGTGATGTCTGTCTGTGTGCCTGTGTACAAAACTGTGTCTTGCACATAACCAGTCTTACAGTCACACATCACGAAGATCTTGAACCCTAAACGGTGTTTTTTGCTGGGTATATATTGTTTGAAGGAAATGTTGCCTCTCCACAACACGAGACTCTTGTTTGTGACGAGGTCTCTGAATTGATAGAATGAGGAGTGGAACATTTCCCGCAGATGATCAAAAACCATCTGTATCCTCCTCATTGTATCAGTGTTATCTACGTTAGCAGGGTCCTCGGCATCGTAGAAGTGGAGGTGGCTCGTAACTTGTTGAAACCGGTTATGACCCATTACCTTGCCAAAGAAAGGCTTGTTAACTAATGGGTCCGTAAACCAGTATGCCAGGATTTGTTTGTTTGTTTGTTTGTTTTTTACAATACCCATCCTAAGAACCAGGCCCAAAAATAGGTATATCTCACGTGTGGTTACAGCGTAATCATACTGTTTACTTTGCTTGTTTTGGGTCCCTTCACACTGGCTGGCTTGATGCTGGTTTCTTGCAAAGGTGTTTGTTCAACAATCTGCTTCACAAACTCCGGGCTGAAAAGGTCTGAAAAAATCCAGCCTAGAGGAGCCTGCATTCAGCCAGGGTACGGTGCAGCCAGACCGCCACTCATCCTTGAAGGGGTGAATAATGGGAGTGAAGTCACTCCCATCTTCCCAGACCCAGGACACAGCGCCGTCTCCATCATCGTCTCCATTGTCACCGTTGTCGTGGTGGGGAGAAGGTTGGGGAGGAGAGGGGCATGGTGGGGAGAAGGTTGGGGAGGAGAGGGGCATGGTGGGGGTTGGGGAGGAGAGGGGCTTGATGGGGGTTGGGGAGGTGGAAAGCGGCACCCTTCACCACTTGTGCTCCTCTTCCCTCTTCCGTTTCCCTTCCCCTTACCCTTTCCCTTCCCTTTGCTTCCCTTCCCCACCACACGGGGCTGTGGGGAGGAAGCACGGGAAGAAAGCGGGGAGATAAAGGGGCTTGGCTGAGCACGGGATGTGCTGGGCTGCAATTCCTCCCCACGTGATTGCCCAGGTGTGGCCTACCTGCCCCCACCACTTTCATTTTCACTTGCCTGCCTGCTCCCAGCACTCTCACTTTCACTACCTGGCCTGCCCCCAACGCTCTCACTTTCTACCTGGCCTGCCCCCAACACTTTCACCTTCCCCAAACAATGGAATAAGGCCTGACCTTAGTTTTCGCCTCGCCACCCCTTCGGCTCCCCGTGGTATAATCCTTGCCTTATCCGACCACGTAGGCAGATGACGACCTTTGGCTTTATTCTCATCCTCGTCGTCGCTCAATCCTTCATCTTCAGGCAGGAGAGAGGCCCGTGCACGTGCATGGGGCATGGGTGGTGCTTCCCCAGTCATGCGGTACCTCACATATTTCACATTCCTTGGGGATGGCACCTCCTCATCACTACTACTGCTACCATGCTCAGGCAACATGCAGTCTTTGTCTACGACATCATCATTGATGGGGGAATCACTGCTACCAGTAAAGTTATTCAATAGGTCTTGAATTGCTTCATCGGATAGACCGCAGTGCGACATGTCAGTCTCTGGTCAGTGCTGGCAGAAGAGTGGACAAGTGTGAGGTGACTGCCGGTCACATGGGGTCAGGTCATGTTGCCGCCTGGCAGCTACTAGAGAAGGCCTACCCCACATGCCTACCAGAAATCAACCACGAAGCTTGAAAATGTGGTGCTGATGTAGTTCGCAATTGCAGGGCATTTATATATGTTTCCAGGACTGGGCGTGACAAAAAGTTTGGGTGTACTCGTATATACATGTCTCCAGGACGGCGTGGGTTAACAAATGGTTGTGAGACTATGGTGTGGCATGAATATGAGAAGTCAAGAGAGAGAGCAGTGGAGATGGGACTACTGAGGAACGTATGTGGAGTACAGAGAGTGGATAGGATATGAAATACAGTAATGTGATTCATGAAAGATGTGGAGTGAGGAAGTGAGTGGACACCAGAATCAGAGAGAATGTACTGAGATGGTGTGGTCATATGGGGAGAATGGATAACAATAGAGTGGTGAAAAAGGTATTTTTGAGCGAATTTGAAGGAGGGAGGAGGCGAGGTAGGCCAAGGAGAAGGTGGAGGGATATGGTGGATGAGTGTGTGAGGAAGAGAGGTTTGGAAGTTGATGAGGCTAGGGGACTGACAAGAGGTCAAGATGGCTAGGTGAATATTGTGAGGAGAAGCATGTGATCTGGGATTTGGCACCCCTTTTTAACGTGACAGCGTCCAGATTTTCTCTGTCGGATACGTTTATGTGAATCTATAGAACGTGGTGAATGATTTTGGCATATCAGATAGAGCCAGGATTCCGGGGGTGTGAATGGTGAGTGACCCATTGGATTGGGCAAATTTGAGCTGTCTGGACATTGCTACTCCTCACCCTGCCCTAGGGTGGGAAAGGAGGTCCAGATGATGATGATGATATAAGTAGAACCTTGCTGTAACGGACTAATTGGTGGGAAGCCTGATCCGATAAAGCTGACAGTCTGTTATATCCAGTGGTGCTTCCCCTTATGTGGGATTTCAAGCACTTGTTTGAAAATAGATGAATACAGTAGCATATTCTAATACAGTAAGTCCTCATTTTTCGCTGTTTTGATGTTCCGCCAAAACTTCGCGAAACGTGAAACAACGAAATGTGAAGTTATGAACCAATGGGAGAAATAGATGGGCGTTCCAGTGGGACAGCTACCTTACCCTATCAAAGTCCTATAACACCAAACAGGCCCCACCCAAAATTGAATATGGAGTGTTTACTAGTTGCTTATACAGCATAACACACTAAACATGTACCTGAAATGACATTAGAACTGTTATAAAGAGCTGCTACACCAAAAACCCTTACCAGAAATAAAGTAAACATTGGCATGAGTGGTAGGTGAAGGTGCATTGAGGGTGGATAGGCTAGTTGCTGGGTGGCATGGGCCTCTTTGGTGAAGCCCTATCACCTAAGCCAAAGCCCTCGAAGTCGAATTCAGGCTCCAGCAACTCCACTTCCTCTCTGTCCACTTCTCCTCCTTCATCCTCCTCTCCTGTCACGTCTGAGTCTTGCTTAATAGCAGCCACATTCTCTGTCACATTAAAAAACGTGTGATCCTGGCTTGTCTCTGCTCCAGTAGGTTTCTGTTGTAGACTGCCATCAATTGAGATTTCAGATCATTCAAGGTGGACAGGATCTGGGTAGCCTCAGGCATACTCCCGGTGTATGTCTTGAAATGTTGTTGCCATGTCGGTTATGGTGGACAGGCTGTGGGACAATTTCTGGGTGGTCATCTTCTCCTGTGCAGTGTGATCTGGCCTTTCATTCTCTTCACTAGAGTTCATCTCCTCCTCTGTTATGTTAACCACACCTGAGTCTAAGTCGTAGTGTGTCAAGTGGTGTCTTACAGCCGTTTCGTCCACCTCTGCTGTGTGTAGGCTTGTGCATCTGATCGCACAAAAAAAGCAAACTCCATTAGGTGAATACTGATACAGTAAAAAACAGTGGCACAAATAAAGATTAAGGGAAAAAAACACAGACACATTTACTTTATTGTTATTTTACGTGCACTCACCGGCTTGTTGAGAGGTTCCTTGTTCTTCCTTAGGGGTATAATGCAACATAACAGTAACCAATATTACCGATTTTCATTACAATACTGCATATTCTTCCCCTGAATTGTTCTAACTAACACTTGGTTGGTTAACTCTATAAACTAACTCCATTAGGTGGATATTGATACAGTAAAAAACTGTGGCACAAATAAAGGTTGAGGGGAAAAAAAACACACAGATTTACTTTATTGTTATTTTACGTGCACTCACCTGCTTTTTGAGAGTTGCCTTGTTTTTTCTGAGTGTCCTTATGGTGCTGTCAGGAGCCCCAGTCAGGCGACGTATCTCAGGAGCTGTCAACCCCTCCTCAATGAGCTGCAAAATCCTCTGCTTCTCAGCTGCACAAAAAACACAATGGTGAAGGGGTCTGTAGTACCGCCGCTGTATCAATAGAGGGCAGGGTGGTCGCAAGATGGCCGCCAACAAATGAGCATCGGTATACGTTGTCTGCTGAGTGTCGGCTACCGGCTGGAATCGGCGACGAAAATTGGGGAAAATTGACGAAGTTTGAGACATGTTGGAAACTTTTTTCTATTGCGAAAAATGAAGCATCGAAGTAAAATGCGTCAAAATACGAGGACTTACTGTACTAAAAATTAAGACTATAGTGGTAGGTGGGAGTACCCACCATCCACTCACTTGATGTAGTGCTGCTCTTGGGTAGTTTTTTTTTTTTTTTTTTTTTTTTTTATGTGTCCGACTCTGGGCATAGGCTTTACAGCAAGCTATCAAGGCCCAGCCGTCCTCCTACATACCATACACCTCTACATGTCACCACTTCGGCGCTAACACCCACCGTCCATATTGAATACATGCTAGGGCTGTCTCATACAGGACTGGTGTATTGGTATTAGCGGGGTATTTTTACGACATGTCGGCGGGTCTTCTGGTAGATCAGTAAAGCCTGATTTAATGAAATTCAAATCCTTAAACTGTTCCCTGCCCCAGCAAGGATTCGAACCTGGGTCCGTCGGGACTGCAAGCCAACTCTCTACCGATCGAGCTACCGCCTCCCCTTTCCTTCCTTCCTTTCTTCTTTTCATCCTTCCTTTTATGTCCTTCATTCGTTCTATCTTTCCTCTTCAGTCTTTGTGTGACCCAACACTGAGTGACAAGCCAAATGGTTTCCTGTACACCAGGAAACCATTTGCTGTGCTGGGTGGTAACCATATAATCAAACGGTGGTGCCTTGTGGTTTAGTGGGTAATTATGGTGTTCCAGCCGGATTGAGCCTGTGTCGGTTTATATCCGTGGGGTGGTTGGGGTTTATTGCTCACGCAATGCCACCATGAGATGAGTGAGGCTGGTCACTATCATCTTAAATGTTGGGACCATCTTGCCTAGCCCCACGTTCATACGCTTCTCATGGAGTAACATAGGATTAGATGATGATGATGATGAGAAATGAAAACTGAACTCATTTTAGACTAGCTTGGCTGCTAATATCACCCTTTTGCAGGTTAGTTCACATCCTTGTCATAGTATTTCTTCACAACTAGGACAGTATTACTGTGCAGCGTAGGGTAAAATCTGAGTCTCGGAGACTTAATGGATAGCCCAGATAGTGCTGAAAGGAGGAATGTGATATTTAAGGTGGCCAGTCAGATGAAGAGGGAAAGCAGGGATATCATAGGTGAAGAACAATGAAGAAAAGGTAATGGTACACAGTGAGGTTATTAGATACCTGGAAAGAGCATCATAACTGGCTGCTGAATAAGGAGTTTGACTGGAACAGGGAAAGTTTGGAGTCAGTTGATCCAGTGTTTGGCCTTTGACCATTGATAGATGCTGCTTCTCTGACCAAGGTACAGTATTTGGCAAAATGGAGTTTGGGAAGGTGGCAGGTGTGTCTGGATTGTCTGCTGAAATGTTGAACACTTGAAGAGACTTAGGAGTGGGTTTAGTTACTGATTTGAAAATTTCATTATATATATGAGTGCATTGTTCCAGATGACTGGTTGAAGAGTGTGATTGTGAGTGTGTGTAAGGGGAAGGGTGATGCCCTGGAAAGAAGAAATTGGCATTAAACTTTTGGACCAGGTAATGAAGGTAATGGAGAGAGTTCTCGAAGGTGAATGATAAGGGAAAGAGTGAATATTGATGAGATGCAGTCTGGGTTTATGCAGGCAGAGGGAACCACTGATGCCATATTCATTGTCTGACCACTTCAGGAAAAATGTATAGGAAAGACTCTGTTTTTGTTGTTTTGGAGAAGGCCATTGATGATGTCCCTACCGAAGTGGTGAAATGGGCTCGAAGAGTGACTGGTTAGAGTGGTTATGGCAATGCATGTGGGTGCTCACACCCAGATGAGAGTAAATGGAGATTTTAGTGATGAGTTTTCAGTGATTTTTAGTGTTCTTCAGGGGTCAGTCTTGAGCTCCTCATTGTTCGTCGGCGCCTGAAGCTCTCTCACGTGACTTCAGAATGGACTTCCATGGGAGATACTGTATGCTGATGATTTGTGTTGAATGCTGCAAATGAAAGGGGGGACAGAGGAAAATTTTTTGAAGTGGAGAGATGGAATGAGATGTTTGAGTTTAAGAGTAATTTTGGATAAAACAAAAGTGATCATATCTAGGGCTGGTGGCGGTACTGTCAAAAGAGGGAGTGTGGCCATCTGTAGTTTGACACAACAGTGTGGGAAGTAACTTTATGTTGTGCAGTGTTGGTGATAGTGGGTGCATAAGTGATGTAGTGGTGAGGTAGGTTGTGAAATAGCACTTATTTTGTGTGTGTGTAGTGTGCTGGGGAGAGCATGTAGAAATTGAGAGGCATGAAAGGATTGATCTTGCTGGAGAGTCTCTTGAGTGTGTGTAGGAATTTTGGTATTTGAAGGGCATGTTCTATGCAGGAGGTGGGAGTGGAGCTAGCACTGTGGCCAAGGTAAGGCATGGTTAGAGGAAGTTCAGGGAGCTTTTGCCTCTCCTAAAATTGAGAGGGCTCTCCCTCCATGCCAAGGGGTCCTTGTATGTGGCATGTGTTAGGCATGTAATACTGTATGGTAGTGAGACCTGGGCAGTAAAGGAAGAGGATATTTATAGGCTCAGACATACATAAATGACATAATTAGATGGATATGTAGTGCATCCTTCAGTGCAAGGCCTGGGGGGCTAGGATTGCAATTGTAGACTTGAGAGGTCTTGAATGTATTGGTGATATGATGAGGAGGGGTAGATTGAGATGGTTTGGGCATGTTGAGAAGGTGGAGGATGACAGTTGGGTATGGAAGGTGAGAGGTGTGAATGTCAAGGATAGGGTTGCAAGAGGCAGACCAAAAAAGACCTGGAATGAGGTCATAAAGTTTGACCTCAGGGATAAGGGACTGAATGGGAAGGCTGCCAGAGATTGATCAGCATGGAGAGCCACTAGTAGGTGGCCAAGGCTGACATATGCAAGCATGTTGGAACCTTTATAAACGTTACAGTATGATAGTTTGTACTGTACTTAGATATTGAACTAGTATGTAGGTTGCATTTATTATGTATTGTTTGTTTTTAGCTTCACTGTGATGAAATATAGTCAGACATGAAATTTATTTTTCTCACATTTTGGTTATTGTCAGATCGTCTGCACGCATGACGTGGACCAAGCAAGGTGAAACCCTTGAAGATGATGCCCCTGGACCAGTGACTTTGTCAGAAGAAGAACCTACTCTAGAGTTGAAAACTGGTCATGTGATATCTGCAAATAATCTCCCTCTGGGTCCAGCCAGAGATAGACTCCGTGATGCCATCCGCTCAATCAACCTTGGCAAGACATTGAATAACAAGTGGGTTCCCAGGTTTTGTTGAGATGCTGTTAAGTGTGTTTGGATTCTAGTTTGCTTTTTTTTTTTTTAAATCCTTTGTGTTAGAGAGAAAAAAATTGCTGTTCATCTCCTTCATGCATTTCATAAGAGGCAACTAAAAAAAGGCAGGAGTCAAAGGCTTGAAACCTTTCTACATGCATCAGGTTATGGTAATTCCATTTTTTTTCTTCAAGCAGCCACATCCCTTTTGCCTCACAAAAGTACCTGTGGTTACCTTTTTTCATCCAGTTTTCATTTCCAGTTTGATCACAGAGCTCTTGTATAAGTTCTCCCACTGCATGCAAATGTGAGAAAAAAGAATTATTTGTGTTACTATGGTAATTTATTTTCATGTGGCATACATACATTTTGTATTACATTTTTTAATACTTGCTTGGGTCAGCCTTTTAACTTGATACTTTTTAGATGTTTGTTATTTAAGAATAGTATTTATATAGGGGGGGTGGGGGAGACAGATATTTCACATCACCTTTTACTTGATACACTTGCGTTGGTTGTCTTGAAACTATCATGAAACAGGAATATCACTGAACTAAATATCATTGAATTTGAAGCAGGCCTGAAAGTTGCGAGTATTTTACTCTCCATGGCGAGTAAGTAAATTACATGGGTAAAAATTATTTCTCACTCGCCAGTTGTGAGTTGAAGTTTTATATATAAAATTTTAATAAAATTTGTTTCTTTAACCACTACTTCATATTAAGAAACATCACGATAAAAATATATAAATAAAATTATTAATAATCTGGCTACTCTATTAAAAACAGCTTGGCATCATAACAGTCACACTCGCTACTTGCTAGACACTGTCTCTCACTCGCTGATGACATGATCAATGTTGCCGTAGTCAGCTGATGAGAAGGAGTAGTGTTGCTTGCTTCCAACATGAACCGTATGAAACCCTCGCCATCATCGTCAATCTTGTCGCCTCCCCGAAAAAGCATCACAGAGAACATTTCTTCCAAAATGGAAGAAAGAATTTACGTGCCATATGCATGATGAAAACGAAAACAAAATGAAATGTTCCATTGGCATGAAAAATCCAACTGCAGCCGGCAAAATGGATTTCATAACTGGATCTCAGAGTTTTAAAAAACAAAACATAGTTTACCATGGCAAGAGCAGGAAGCATATTGAACTGCGTGATGCTGAATTAAATCGCCAAGGTCAAGGAAACATAGACAAGACATTCCAACCTCAGCAAAAGAAGGAAGAACATAAGGATTCTGAAGATTTGAAGATGAAAATTACCATTGTATACATGCTGGCAAAGGAAGAACTTCCATTCACTAAATTTTAGCCATTATTGAACTAAGAAAAAAAAATAATGGTGTGCCCATCACAACCACTTATGCCAACCATGTGAAAGCTGCGGAACTGGTGCACACGATTGCGAAGACAGTGAAAGATGTGGTTCATTATTTTAAGCAATAAATAAACAGGGAATTTGTATATGGTATACAAATTCCATATATATGTTTATATACAAGCATATCTATTATTTATTTTCATCCTGGGCTACAATAAATAACTTGCAAGCTGACAAGTTATTTGTTAATTTTCCTCCGGCTAGTAAAAATTTTTCTTGGGTGGTAAAATTTTTTAAGTACTTGCCAGTGGCTGGTAAGATAAACTGTAGACTTTCAGGCCTGTGAAGCCTAGTACAGTATTAATATAATGCATTTTATGAATGCAGTAAGCATTAAAAATACTAAATATACCAAGCAAGAGGTGGATCTTGTATGTTTTATAAGTAAATTAATGGGTAGTGATTTCTTATTTATACCTGATCAGTTAACACTTTCTTTCCAGACCATCAGCCAAAGCAATGTACTGGGCATGTAAACAGAATGATCTGGAGAAATTGCTTCATATTTTAGGTAATTATCAATTCTGCAGTGTTTGGTTAATTCTACTGCTAGTGATGCAGGAGCATATAAACTTAGTTCAGGTATGGTGGCTCTGTCTATGTGAAAGTGATATTGGTAGGTTGTTGTCCAATTTACTTTATTTCATTAATTCTTTCAGTCTCATGATGAATTTTTCATTACATTCTTCCTCCCAGCAGACATTGTTAATCAGCTTGGGAGAAACTTTTAAAACTTGTGTGGTTAGTTATAGTGTCCTTTACACCTTCACTTCAAGAGATATCCCCTAAACTGCATCAGGTAATCTTTTTGGTAATCAGTATTAAATAAGGAAGATGTCTTTGGATTGAAGGGGTTAAGGATGGAAAAAATATAGGCATTTTGGTTTGGATTCCAGAACCTTGAATGATATGGAAAATTGTCTGGTCCATTTCACCGGCAATTCCATTTATAAATCTACCATGTTTATACTTTCACTTCTTTCTGGGTCCTTTCTCCTTTCCATCCATCCTTCTTCCTTTCCATCTATAGAAAAAGGCAAAAATGATAATGCTGATGATATGGTACAGAATGAAGAGGATGGATGTAAGTGGTGGTATTCATCATCATCATCATCATTTTGGGGTGGGGTGGTAATTATCAGAATTTACAGTAAGTCCTTGTGGCTTTTTTTTTTTTTTTTTATAATAAACACCAGACAGTTTTATTTAGCTATGGTGAGATATCCACATTGAAATAGTTTGGGTCACCTTTTCATTTTCGGCATTTCTTTTATACAGTAGTTTATTTCAGCTAATGCCAGTGATTTTATCTGGCTCAGGTGACATATCCTTAGGCTGTTGTGGTAGAAATGTAAATGTTTTCAATGAGGCAGTTGGGAAAAACTGTGTTCTGCTTCAAAAGTGTGGTCAGAGAATTTTGAATTATCAGTAGAATATAAGGGGATTCACAGTACTGTATACACAAGTTTATGTTGGAACAGTATTCCCCCGTTTATCCGATGGTGCATTAGCCAGCATACTACTCTGTGGTGGGTGTGGGTGCCTTTTTGGTAGATGGGGGTGCCCATCATCCACCCACTCAGTGTAGGGATGTCTTATGGTCTTTACACTGAGTGACAAGCCAAATGATTTCCTGTACCCAGGAAACTATTTACTACACTGGGTAGTAACCATATAACTGGGGTTTTTGGCAGGGTTAAGTGTCCCCCAGATTCCTTTATCTAAAATCACGTAATCATGGCAAATGTTTTGGAGAGCCTCGGAGGGCCCAATACCTGCCCGGGGCCCCAGCCAAATGGGCAGATTTGCATTGCCATGTGGAATGTGAGAGGTGCGAATGAGGAGAGCAAGAGGGTGGAAGTGGTGAATGTGTTCAAGAGTTTTTTTTTTTTTGTTTTTTTTTATGCATGGAAGAAGGAACCAATGGCCACGGGCCTGCATACTGTTCCTTCCAAGAAAAAACAAAAACAGTACAAAAGAGAGCCAAATTCAAGATCCGTTCAATTCGAGATGCCTGGACACACTGCGTTTGAAAGACTGGAGATCATAGGAAGTAGGAAATACAGACAGAGGAAGACAGTTCCAGAGTTGACCAGTTGCATAAATGAAAGACTGGGAGTAACGGTTAACTCTTGCATTAGAGAGTTGGACAGAAAAGGGATGAGAGTTTGTTGCTAGACGGGTACTACGTGCCCGTCGTAGAGGTGGAGGGATGCAAGCAGACAGTTCAGAGGAACAGTGACCATTGAAGTAGCGATAGAAGAGAGATAAAGATGCAACAGTGCGGCGAAGAGACAATGGTTGAAGGGAATCAGTAAGAGGAGGAGAGTTAATGAGACGAAAAGCCTTTGACTCCACCCTATTGAGAAGAGCTGCATGTGGAGAGCCTCCCCACACATGAGAGTTGTACTCCATACACGGGCGAATAAAACCCGTGTACAAGGTCAACAACTGTGCAGGGGTAAAGAAAGTACGGAATCGGCTTAGCACACCTAATCTCTTGCAAGCAGATTTCACAAGAGATGTAATATGTTCTTTCCAAGACAAATCCTGAGAGAATGAAACCCCAAGCATGTTCAAGGATGATGCAGGACATAACTGTTCATTATTAAACACTAGTGGGTAATCCTGAGGAAGATTTTGTCGGGTTGATAAGTGTAAAAACTGAGTTTTTGATGCATTGAAAATAACAAGATTATTTTTACCCCAGTCAGAGATACGAGCCAAATCAGACATTAGGTGTGCCATAGCCTCATCCCTCTTTTGTTGAAGCAACTGCTGAGATGGACGTTGCGGGAACCGAATGGAAAGGTGAAGGGTGGAATCATCAGCATATGAGTGGATAGGGTTAGATGTACAGCTTAGAAGGTCATTGATGAATAAAAGGAAGAGAGTAGGTGATAGGACAGAACCCTGAGGAACACCACTGTTGATAGATCTAGGAGAGGAACGATGGCCGTCTACAACAGCAGCTATAGAACGACCAGAAAGGAAGCTAGAGATGAAGGCACTGATAGAAGGATAGAAACCGTAGGAGGGCAGTTTGGAAATTAAAGATTTATGCCAGACTCGATCGAAAGCCTTTGAGATGTCAAGTGCAATGACAAAGCTTTCGCCAAAGTCCCGAAGGGAGGATGACCAAGAATCTGAAAGGCAGGTGAGAAGATCGCCAGTGGAGCGTCCCTGACGGAACCCATACTGACGATCAGAAAGAAGGCTGTGACAGGAAAGGTGCTTTAAAATTTTTCTGTTAAGAATTGACTCGAAAACTTTTGATACGCAGGATGTTAAAGCAATTGGACGATAGTTAGAGGGTTGGGAATGGTCACCCTTCTTTGGGACTGGCTGAATGAGAGCAAACTTCCAGCAAGAAGGAAAGGTACAAGTTGAGAGACAAAGGCGAAAGAGTTTACCTAGGCAGGGTGTAAGCACAGAAGCACAGTTTTTGAGGACAACAGGAGGGACTCCATCAGGACCGTATGCCTTTTTAGTATTGAGGCCAGTAATGGCAGAGAACACATCAGCTGAAGAAATTTTAATGTCAGACAATAGGAAGTCAGAGGGGGGAAGTGATGGAGGAATAGCACCGGAATCGTCTAAGGTGGAATTGGAGGAGAAAGTCTGAGCAAAGAGATCTGCTTTATCAGTAGAAGAAATAGCTACAGAGCCATCAGAGTAGAAAAGAGGAGGGAAGGATGATGAGGTAAAGTTGTTAGAAAGGTTTTTGGCAAGGTGCCAGAAGGAGCGAGAAGAGTTCGAGTTGGAGAGATGGGAACATTTAGCACGGATAAAATTGTTTTTAGCAGAGCGAAGAACAGACTTAGCACGATTCCGGGCAGAAATATATAAAAGGTGTGATTCAGGGGTGGGTTGGCTCCGGTACCTCTTATAGGCCCTCTCCTTGTTGCGGACAGCATTAGAACAAGCGTGATTAAACCAAGGCTTTCTTGCATTAGTCAGAGGATATGAGAAAGGAATGTATGCTTCCATGCCTGAGAGAATAACCTCCGTAACGCGCAAGGCACACTCAGATGGCTCCCGGCCATGGAAGCAATAATCATTCCATGGAAAATCAAAGAAGTACTGCCTGAGGGCCTCCCAATCTGCAGCTCCAAAGTGCCACAGGTGGCGTTTCTTTGGAGGGTCCACAGGCCGTACTGGAGCGATTGGACATGTTAAGGTAATAAGATTGTGATCGGAGGAGCCCAACGGAGAGAAAAGATGAACAGTGTAAGCAGAAGGATTAGTTGTTAGGCAAGATATGCCTTGATGGCACTGTGTGGAACAAAGATGAATGAGTGTAAAGTGGAGGAGTGGAAGGGTCTGAAATGTGTAAGACCGGACATGAATGAGCGAGGAAGATGCAAGGAAGGAGTTGTGGCAGAGTGGAATGAGAGATTACACATGTGTCAGCTCGAGATGTGTGTATGTCAAGTTCAGGTTTGGGAAGGTGAAAGTGGCTGTGATCGTAGCATATGCACCCTGTGTTGTGACAGGAGTGAGAGAGAGAAAGACAGGTTTTGGGATGAACTGGATGAAGCAGTGGGAGAAATGCCCAGGTGCTATAAAGTGATCGTAATGGGCGATGTGAATGGAAGAGTAGTTACAGGTCCTGTGGATAACATAATGGGTTGTAATGGAGTACCAGGAGGAAATGATAATGGGAAACGACTAAAGGATATGTGTCGAGAGAGGAGGTTGTGCATTTGTAACTTGTATTTCAGACACAAAGATGCACATAAATATATATGGTATAGAGGGAACGGGTATCATGTTGAAAGGAGCCTGATTGATTACGTGCTCATAGAGAGTCTGATGCTGGAAATGGTTGTTGATACGAGGGCCGTGAGAGGACAGTGTGGAGGCCTGTCAGATCATATGATTGTGGTATGTAAGACCAGACTGAGAGGAGCGAGGTGGACCAGGAGAGAGAGGAGCAGTCAGGGAGAAAGACTGAAAGTTGAGAAGCTGAGGACCAAAGAAATGGTAGATGAATACAGGACCAAAGTAGGGGAGGAGTTAGAATCAGTGAATCAGAATGAAATGGATCTCAACAGCATGTGGAATGCACATGGGGATTGCTTAATTAGGAATGCTAAAGTGGTGTGTGGTGTGGCAAAAGTAACAACATAGAAGAAAGATATGGCATGGTGGGATGAAGAGGTTAAGAAAGCAGTGGAGGAATAGAGGAAGAATTGGCTAGAGTGGTTACAAGACAGGGGTTCAATTGAAACAAGAACTGAATATATTGAGAGCAAGAAGCACATAAAGAGACTAGTGAAGAGGATAAAGAAGGAGGTAAATGATGATCTAGGAAGAAAAAATGAATTCAAACTATGAAAACAGGAAGTTATTCTGGAAAGAGGTGTGGAAATATAGAAGTGACAGCAGAAAGAATTGTGAAGGTGTGAAGGATTTAGGTGGTAGATTATTAACCCATGGCAATGAAGTAAGGACCAGATGGAAAGAATACTGTATTTTGAAAACCTGATGATATGGGAACACAGAGAGCAAAGCCACTGTAAACATGATTGGTTTTGGGGGTGTGCAGAGAAGGAATGCAGTGCCAGGAAATGTGACACTTGGACAGGTGAAGAATGCTGTGAAGCAGCTGAAAAATGGGAAAGCAGCTGGGGTTGATGAGGTGTATGCAGAGATGATTAAGTGTAGTGGAGAGAGTGGAATGAAGTGCTTGTTGGAGATATGTAAGACGGCATGGATGAGTGAAACTGTGCCAGCAGAGTGGGAGAAGGCTGTGATTGTACACCTGTACAAAAATAAAGGTGAGAGAAGTGAGTGCAAGAGTTATCGTGACATAAGTTTATTGATTGTGCAGGGAAGGTATATGGAAGAATTATTATAGAGAAAGTAAGAGAGATATCAGAAGTCCTTGTGAGTGATGAACAGGGTGGCTTTAGGAGTGGCAGAGGATATATGGATCAGATATGTGCAGTAAGACAGATAATGGGAAAGGCTTGTGAGAAGGACTATAAGGTGTTTATGGCATTCATGGATCTGGAAAGAGCATGCAACAAAGTAGACAGAGAAGCATTGTGGATGATTTTGCACATGTACGGTGTAGATGGTAAACTGCCAGGTGCCGTCAAAAGTTTTTATGAAATAGATTGTGTTAGGTGGGGGCACTCACCATCCACTCACTCGATGTAGTGCTTCTCTTGGGTATCTGCCTTTTTCTTTCCTCCGTCCTTCTTTCCTTCCATCCTCTTCCTGTCTTTCTTTCTGTCATTCTTTCTTCGTCCTTCTGTGTACGGGTGACTTTACACTCCCTCTTCTGTCTTTCTTTCCTTCATTCTTTCCTCTTCCTTCTGCCTGTGGGTGACTCTACACTGTACACCAGGAAACCATATACTACGCTGGGTGGTAACCATATAACCAAATTTTGGCGCCTGGTGGTTTAGTGGGTGATTACAGCGCTCCAGTCGGATTGAGTCGGTGAAGGTTTATTATACCCAAGGGGTTATTGGGGTTTATTGCTCATGTAATGCCACTCAGGGATAAGTGAGGCTGGTCATTCTCATCTTAAATGTTAGGACCAACTTTCCTAGCCACAGGCTCCCATGCTCCTCATAGGGCAGTGTAGGATTGGTTGATGATGTGAAGCATGTGTAAGGGTAAATGGGCATCTAAGTGAATGGTTCATGATCAGTGTGTGTGTGCGACAAGGGTATGTGATGTCTGCCTGGTTGTTCAGTGTACATGTGGATGGGATGATGAGAGAAGTAAGAACACAAGTAATGGAGAGGGGGATGGCATTGGTAATGAGTGGTGATAGATGGAATATCTCAAATTTGTTGTATGCTGATGATACAGTACTACTTGCAAATACCAGACAAGAACTTGGTAGAGGAGTGGAGAGTTTTCCTGATGTCTGTGAGCATTGTGCCTTGAGAGTAAATGTAGAAAAGAGTAAAGTGATGGTTATTGAGAAAAAAGGTGACTCCCCATGTGATGTTAAAGTGAATGGAGAGAGACTGGAATTGGTGAGAGAGTTCAAATACCTGGGTGCAGTGATACAAGAGTGAGGAAAATGTGCAAAAGAAGGGGAAAGTAGAGTGACACAAGGAAGGAAAGTAGCTGGTGCAATGAAGGCCTTGATAAGAAACAGAGGCTTGAGTGTTGCAGCTGCACGAGGCTTACATGAAGGAGTGTTAGTGCCAACTTTAACACATGGATGTGAGACTGTGGTGTGGCATGATAATGAAAAGTTAGAAGTGATAGCAGTGGAGATGGGACTGTTGAGGAATGTATGTGGAGCACAGAGAATGGATAGTATATGAAATACAGTAAGACCTCACTATAGCGGACTAATTGGGGCCTTAACCATTCTGAAAAATGCGAAATTCCGATATAAGCGACATCCGGACTTTCCCCTGCTAATCCGGACTTTTTCTGATATATCAGACATTAGTCCGGATTGCACCACTGGTTTTTAAACTGTTTTCACTACCATTGCAGTACTGTACTATGTTATACCCTCACTACATTGATCAAATGGTATAATGATACTGTGCTGTGTACTGATAAACATGTCTTTTATTTATCTTATTGTGGTGAACATAGCTGAAGTGGTTAGGCAGTCCAGACTGCTTCTGGCTTTATCGGACTTTTTCCGATATATAGGAATTTAGTCCGGTAGCTCCTCGAGTCCGGTAAAAGCGAATTCCGGTCTATTGAAGTCTGTTATATCCAGGTTTTACTGTAATGTGATTCGTGAAAGATGTGGAGTCAGGAAGTCTGTGGACACCAAAATTGAAGAGAGTGTACTGAGATGGTATGGTCATGTGGAGAGAATGCATAACAATAGAGTGATGAAAAAGGTATATCTGAGCAAGTTTGATGGAGGGAGGAGACAAGGTAGGCCAAGGGGAAGGTGGAGGGATGTGGTGGATGAGTGTGTGAGGAGGAGAAGTTTGGAAGTCTGTGAAGCTAGGGGACTGACAGGGGATCGAGCTGATTGGACGAATATTTGAGGAGAAGTGCATGATCAGAGAATTGGCTCCCCTTTTTAACCTGACAGTGTTCGGATTGACTCTGTCGGACACATTTATGTGAAGCTACAGAACGTGGTGAATGTTTTTGACTTTCAGGTAGAGCCAGGATTCCAGGGGCTTGAATGGTGAGTGAATAGAAGCGTGGCTTATTGGATTGGGCAAATTTGGGTTGTCTGGATGTTGCTACTCCTCACCCTGCCTTAGGATGGGAAAGGAGGTCCGGATAATGATGATAATGATGACTATGTGATTAATCAAAAACTCTGGCTGAATTAAAGCAATACAGTATCTGTTTTTGACTGCATTAACTGGAAGTGCACATGGAAACACAATATTTCAAACAACCTACCTCTCTATGCAATACCCCCACCACCCATGCGCTACCACCAGTGCCCACCAAAACAATGATCGCTGCTCACTCCACCTCAGTCACAGATAGTAAGCTGTCTGGGGTTGGTGCTTGTAAAGTTCATGGAGTTTGTGGCCTTTGTTGATGTACCAGGGCTTTTACAGGGGCTTGTAATGTTTCCCCCATCACCATCATCCACCCTTATGCCCCTGGTCAGCATTGGGGCAGAGGAGATATAAAGCTGTCTTCTGTACACCCACTAACCAAAGGGATCCACACCACGAACACACAGGAATAATCAGGAATATCTTCTACAGTGAAAAAGTTGTTACATGACAGTATTGTGATACCAACTCTGACATATGGAAGTGAAGCTTGAACCCTGTTGGAAGGACAGAAGACAAGAGTAAGAGCAGTGGAAATGAGTTATTTGAGAGGAGCATGTGGAGTCACATGGAGAGACAGACTAACAAATGAGGAAGTGAAGGAACGTTGTGGTGTGGTTGAGGACGTGCTGGGAAGCGTTAGGAGAAACATGTTAAGGTGGTTTGGGCATGTGGAGAGGATGGAGAGTGAAAGATTGACGAGGAGAGTGTATGTGAGTGAGGTGGAGGGGGCGAGAGGGAGAGGGAGGCCGAGGATGAGATGGAGGGATGGAGTGGAGAGGTATATGAGAGAGGGGGTTGTGAGTTGGGAGCGTGGTAGTGAAATGGCAGGGGACAGAGTGACATGGAGGCGATTTGTTTGTGGCCACCCCATTCGGGATTGAGGCGTCTGGCGATAGATAGATAGATAGATCTTCTACAGTATAGTGAGTGTACTACATGTACATTTTACTGTAAAATACTGTACTGTACTGCAAGTCTTACTTATGGCATTACTGCATGTCTATTTTTTCAGCATGAATTTCAGGATGTCCAGTACAGTAATACTGTATAATACATTGCTCCATAACTTGTTTCAGGAAAACTATTTGAGATTGTTTTTTCTGTGTTTGGATAGAGTTTTATAGGGGTTATAAAGTAGAGTCGCAACTTAAGTCAGAGGGAAGTAACGATCAGGCAATAACACAAGCATTTAATTTCTCCCTTTACTATCTGATAACACGATAACATCATTCAGTTGCGCGGGAGAAACAGTGTGGGTGCATTAGGTATCGGATATCCAAGTGTTTGCATTTGTTTACAACCTGTGCCTTGTGTTTTTGTCGCTTGCTGATGGGGTTCCGTGATCCCAGCCCACCCTCATGACGCACATCCTGTACAGTACCTGCTTACCTCAGCCTTCTTGTTGTGTTAACTGTCTTTGTGCCTGGAAGCATTTTTTTCTTACTGTTCATTTCATCCCAAAACTCTGACCCTGCATTTCCAAACTAACTTAGTTATGATACCTAATTGCCCAACAAGTGCATCTTTTCACAGTGAAAGTTCTGTGACCACAAGAAAAGCATTTATTCCAGGGGAAAAAGTAAAAATATTGGACAAAAAAGTGTGTAGTCTGGGAACTTAATGTGAACAAGAGAGTAGCATTTAGACAGTCAGAAAAAATGAATCAGCTGTGTTGAAAGATGTGGATAGGCATTTTGTTGGAAAATGATAAATTGTCTAATGAGGTTAATAATGAGAGAGCAGTAAAATTCTTGAGTTTTCACATATACAGTAATCCCTCCAAGATCCGACGTAATAGAGCCCAAGCAATGTCCGGGACTTGGTCTTGTCTGGGACTTGGGCAAAATGTCCCTGGACAGGTACTTATAGACCCCAGCCTAACTTTGAAAGCCACCTAAATAACTCCCTACCGGACATGCACAGCACCTATTTAAGACCCTCTTCACACAAGTAAGGGACAGAAACCATAAAATAAATGAAAAGGAACCAGAGAATGAGAAATAAGAAGTGAGTAAGGAAAATATTTAGCAGTGTACAGGGTACTTATGACACGTCTGTGGCCATCGCGAGGATTAGCCCGCCTCCTGTATGGCTCTGACAGTGGTGAAGGTGCACTTGAAGCATGTACAGTAATCCATCATCACACACACAAGTAAGAGGCAGCAGAGGAACAGTAGGGCCTGCAGCAGGTAGGGCACCACCACAAAAGCGAGCATGCTGGGAGCCATAGCAACGAGTGTGCAGTCATGACAGTAGGTAGGTGGAAAATGGGGAGGATGCAGGGGTGCTTTAGCGGACGTCACTGGAACTATGCACCAAAATACAGCTGTTAGCCACCACGCGGCAAATTTAGAGTAGGGACGAACACATAACGGCTTTTTTTTTTTTTTTTTTTTTTTTTTTTTTTTTTTTTTTTGTCCCAGATCATTTTGGACATTTGTCCAGATGGTCTTCTATCTGAATATCTTAGGGAATACCTGAGACTTGGACTAATGGACCCAAGCCCAAAATGTCGGACTTGAGCGTCCAGGTCGTAGAAGGGTTACTGTACTGTAGAGCAGTGAGTGTGACTTTTGTAATTAAATGATGGACTCAGATTTGGAAAATTCAGCTCATACACTTTGTGATGAGTTTACATGTTGACATAAGATATTAGATAATTTTGTGAGTTCACTTTGTGTGAATTATATTTTCATACAAATTTATACTGCTTGGTTGAATTGTTCATTATTTGGGATTACTGCGGTCATGTTTACCATATAAGCCGTTATGTGCAGCCAGTCCATGCTGACTGTTTAATTGTATCGTTTCCTTTATTGCTGGTGACTCATGATCATTTAAAAAATAGTTTTACTTTGTGCAATTAGTTTTATATACAGTAACTGATTGTGCCGAAAGTAATTCTTGGTGAAATATGCTTGATGCCAGGAGGTGATATTTCATGGGTTGATTAGGTAAGATATTTTTGCCTAGTTGTTATTGAGTCAATTCAAGGTTAGGCTTTGTGGCAGTCCTAGATGGTTAAAATTATGGGAGGTCTGGGGGGGGAGGCGAGCTCATATGTACAGTAAACATGCTGCCACAAGTGCCCAAGACATACAGTAATCCTCTGCTTTATCCAACACTGATATAATGGATTTTGGATTTATGGAATGCCTCTGAGCACACCAAACTTTTTTTCAACCATATCAAACTAGAGACTGTAAATGGGGCACATCTCACCACTCTTCTGAACCACTGGCAATGCATGGGGTGACTCACAATGGAGTTGCCAAGGTTGCGGTTTCCCCCACCCAAGTTGGCAAGGCAGGAGATCTGGTGGTGGGAAAAAATGATGAGTTTGGCTATTCTGGGGCTAACTCGGGTAGGATTGGGTAGAACCAGAGCCTTTAGACACATTGGATGACATGTGATTAGCCATAGTCTAGCCATGACTTTCATTGTATTCATACTATCTCATTTACATCTCATGTCTCCCAGCTTTGCTAAGTATTTTCCATTGTGAAGAATGGCTTAAAGTAAGGACACCAGAGCCATCTTAAGTTATCATTGCCAAGAGTGACGAATAAGAAGTTCACTCAGTGTACAGCTTACAAAATGAGTGGTATTATTAGCAGTGTACAGCCATCTGTACTGGTACAGTGTTCAGTACATGTGTTTCTTACCCATTTTCCTCCAACCTGGCCTGAAATTGCTCGCTTCCCATCATGATTGCTAGGTTGTAATAACATATTATAGTAAAACTGTAGCAGCAATTATAGTTAATTCTGTACTAGTCATGAAGAGGTGATATGACAAGAATGCTGCAAAAGGGTGAAATTATGGGCCAGATTAGTGTAAAGTGGGTACAGTTTTCATTTACTGTACAAGAATATGATATCCCTGGGAAATCTCACTCCTGGTGGGGTGACCCAAGGATTTACCATATTTTATTGAACTTTTGGGAGTATCAAACCAGGCTTCCCCCTCATAAGTTTGATAAAGTAAGTGTCTGTTGTACTGTAGTGATAGATAACCAGTCTTTGTGCTTATTTATTTATTTATTTATTTATTGGAAAAATAAGGGTTCCCAGATCCTAGCCCCCTATTTTCTATCTATCTGTCTATTGCCAGACGCCTCAATCCCGCGCGGGGTGGCCACAGACAAATCGCCTCCATGTCACTCTGTCCCCTGCCATTTCACTACCACGCTCCCAACTCACACCCCCCTCTCTCATATACCTCTCCACTCCATCCCTCCATCTCATCCTCGGCCTCCCCCTCCCTCTTACCCCCTCCACCTCACTCACGTACACTCTCCTCGTCAGTCTTTCACTCTCCATCCTCTCCACATGCCCAAATCACCTTAACGTGTTTCTCCTAACGCTTCCCATCACGTCCTCAACCACACCACAACGCTCCTTCACTTCCCCATTTGTTAGTCTGTCTCTCCACGTGACTCCACATGCTCCTCTCAAATAACTCATTTCCACTCCTCTCACTCTTGACTTCTGTCCTTCCAACAGGGTCCAAGCTTCACTTCCATATGTTAGAGTTGGTATCACAATACTGTCATGTAACAACTTTTTCACTTCCATGCTCACCTCCCTGCTTCTTATCACTGCTTTCAACGAACCAGCAACCTTCCTTCCCCGCTGCACCCTTTCGAGCACTTCACCCTCCAGACTTCCATCCTTACTCATCATACTGCCCAAGTACTTAAATTCACTCACATTCTCCATATCATTCCCATCCAATCTCACTGTACTTTCACTGACTTCACTTCTCTTGAAGACCATCACTTTACTCTTCCCTACATTCATCTTTAGATTCCGTTTCTTACACACTCTCCCAAACTCATCTACCAAGCCTTGCAGCTCCCCTTCGTCTTCGCTCAGCACACAGTATCATCTGCAAACAACAGTACAGGGAGTTTCCAAACACTGCCCTCTCTCACTAGGGCCGCTCCAACATCCACTGCCCGACCTTGTATCTCTTTTATAACCCCATCCATGTACAGATTGAACAACCATGGAGACATGACACATCCTTGTTTTAATCCAACCTTCAAATGGAAAGATTCACTCAGTTTGCCATCCACACGCACTGCAGCCTTAGCATCCTCGTACATACTCTTCACTGCCTTCAACAACTTCCCATCCACTCCATATATTCTTAATACCTTCCACAAACCTTGTCTATCCACCCTGGAACTGTCTTCCTCTGTCTGTATTTCCTACTTCCTATGATCTCCAGTCTTTCAAACGCAGTGTGTCCAGGCATCTCGAATTGAACGGATCTTGAATTTGGCTCTCTTTTGTACTGTTTTTGGTTTTTCTTGGAAGGAACAGTATGCAGGCCCGTGGCCTTTGGTTCCTTCTTCCATGCATAAAAAAAAAAAAAAAAAAAAAACCCCTGTCATATGCTTTACTTTTCCACTAAGGATCTAAGAATGAATATCTGGTCTACACAACCTCTTCCCTTCCTAAAACCTTGTTGTTCTCCAAGTAATTCCTCTGTAATTTCCCTAACTCTGTCAATAAGTATCCTACCATATACTTTTCTTATTACACTGAGAAGGCAAATGCCTCTGTGATTACCACACACTGCTTTTTCCCCTTTTCCTTTGTACAGAGGAATAATTATACCTGACTTCCAATCCTCCAGGACTCTACCCTCCTCCCAAGCCAATCTGCACACCTTCCACATCCATTCTATTACTATCTCTCCCCCATGCTTCAGCATTTCACCACACGCTCCATAAATTCCTGGGGCTTTCCCCATTTTAACTTTCTTCATTGCTTCCACCACTTCCATCCTGGTGATTTCTTCCTCTCTTCTCATAACCATCCTTCTCCCTGCCATTCCCCAGCCACTTTTACTTGCATTACTTTCATTCTCTATGTTCAACAGTTCATTAAAGTGTTCTCTCTATCTGTTTACTTTTTCTCCCTCCTCCACTAATAATCTACCATTTTTATCTTTCACACCCCCACTGACTTCGTTGGCACCCTGTCTAGCTCTCTTTACCTCCCTCCAGAACATTTTCTTACATTCCCTGCACTTCGCACTCAGATTCCTTCCAAATTCCTCATCCACTCTCTTCTTACTTTCTCTTACTAATCTTTTCACCTCTCCCCTCCTCACTACATATAACTCTCTTGTCCGTCTCTCAGCTTCTTCGACGCCCCTGTTCCTCATCCACTCATTATATGCTTTCTTCTTTTGTGCCACAGCCTCTCTCACCTCTTCAGTCCCTGAACCCCCTTTCGTCTTCTCTTCACCCCACACACCACCTCACATGCTGCACAGATTTCTTCTGTGAATACCTTGCACACACC